>JAEIFU010000397.1:0-141744 GCA_018904235.1 Lordiphosa stackelbergi
AGGCACATGTCGAGGAAGATTTTTGGGCTGGTAGCAGGTGGGGGCTTCTGTTGAGTTAAGCGAGTTGACCGACAGCGCACCTCACATGTGCGCGCACTTCAAAGCGCTCTTGGTTCCAGGAAGAAATCGCCGATTGCATCCTTGTTCAACTTTGCTACAGAAACTTGACATCTCAACTCAAACAAAGTGGGAAGGGAGGTCTGGCAGGGGTGAAATACATCGTGGGAAAAATTCTCTGCGTTCTTAGAAGCGCTGTCGGCTGCTTGACCATTCTCTGCTGACGCCAAGCAGTCAAATCGGGAAGACTACCAAAGCTGTGAGTACCAATCAACGAAAAGCTTTGTAGCATCATCTGCAGCAGCGTCTTGTTGCGTGTTTTGTAACAACTCGGATCACTCCATATACCGGTGCCCACGGTTTGTCAATCTGTCTCCCAGTTCTCGTCAAAAAAACCAAAAAGGCTGGCTCTATGCCTAAACTGCTTCACACAAGGCCATCAGATGCGAGATTGTAAGTCCAGCCAATGTCGAAATTGCAACGCGAAACATCACACGCTTTGCACTATGACCAATCATCACCCATCTCAACTTTATCTGCCGGATCAGAAACGCAACAGTATTCGGCATCTCAGCTCACCGCGGTACCTTCACCACCTTCTGCTCTTGCCGCTAGATCTCAATCTGACATCGTGCTTCTGGTCACTGCCATTATTCGGTTAAGAACCGGGCTGGAACTTTAGTTCCATGTCGTGCCCTTTTTGACTCAGGTTCGCAACAGCACCTTGTAACCACACGCTTTGCTAATCAGCTCCAGCTTAAAAAATCAAAAACTTTGGCCTCAGTTTCGGGCATTGGAAATTCTGATTTCTCCACTGATGGGTTTCCTGTTGATCTGAACATATGGTCAAGAATATCAACTATTAGTCACGTCACAGCTTTTATAGCACAGACAATCACCGATAGTCAGCCTAGCCTTCCATTGAATACGGCTGACTGGAGCATTCCATCAAACATACAGCTAGCTGATCCACGTAATTCCATACGCCCCAGCGCGTTGACATGCTCATCGGAGAAGGTCTTTTCTTTAAATTGCTTTTGTGTAGTCGGGTCACCGGGGATTCTTTTTGTGGGTTCCGGGAGTGGCCAACTGGCCACAAAATCGTCATCTCTCGTCGCACTTTCTAAATCAACGGCTGAAACCATTCCTAGCGCTCGGCTTGTCGAATTGGTGCAGCGTTTTTGGAAGTTGAACACTCATTCGAAGCCATCTCAAAGGCTACGAAGGAAGAACTCTGCTGCGAGGAGCACTTCCATCAACACTTCACACGGCTGCCCGCCGGAGAATATTCCGTTCGCCTTCCCCGGAATTAAGCCCGACGTCGCTGGGCGACTCATATCTCCAGGCTCGTCGCCGGTTTGAAAATTTGGAACGCAAATTGGAACGCCACCCAAAATTAAAGGAAAAATATTCGGCATTCATCAAGGAGTACGTCAATCTTCAACACATGTCGCTTGTTCAAAATTCTGCCCTAAATGATTGTAAATATTTTCTTCCCCATCATTGTGTCATCAAAGAAGAGAGCACAACCACTCAATTGCGAGTAGTTTTTAATGGCTCCGCTGCGAGTGCATCTGGTCTTTCGTTGAACGACGTGTTAATGGCTGGTCCAACCATACAGCCTAAGCTCTTTAACATTTTGATTCGTTTTCGTACGTTTTGTATAGCACTTACGGGGGACATATGTAAGATGTACCGGTGTGTACGCATAACCCCTCCAGACAATCTATTACAGTGCATATTGTGGCGTGACTCACCAGAAGAGGTCTTGCAGGTCTACAAATTAGACACAGTTACCTATGGCACTAAACCTGCAGCATTTCTCGCTATTCGAACAATGCATCAACTTGCCCTGGACGAGGCTACTGTGAACCCTATAGGAGCCCAGATTGTTCTCCGCGATTTCTACGTGGACGATATGATTTCAGGAGGCAGCTCTACCGAGGAGGTAATCGAGATTAAGCGACAGACTACAGATCTTCTCTCTAAGGGTCATTTTAAGATACGGAAGTGGTGTTCGAACAGTGCGAATGTACTACAGAAAATCCCTGATGCAGAGAAGGAAAGTCTCCTGAAGTTCGATGACGGCAGTGACATTACAAAAGCCCTTGGTCTCGTTTGGGACCCTGCCAAGGATAACTTTCTTTTCTCTTTTAATCCTCAGACAAATCCCGAAAGGCACTCTAAGAGATCAATTTTGTCAATGATTTCGCGGTTCTATGACCCCCTTGGTCTCATCGGTCCCACTCTGACAAGAGCAAAGATTCTCTTACAAAGAATTTGGAGAGAAAGATTGCACTGGGACGAAAGCCTACCCGAGTCCTTAGAATCCGCTTGGTGCGCCCTTTGTGAGGATTTTGTCAATGTTCAGCACTCAACATTCCCTCGCTATGTTCTGCAGGTTGGAGCTTCGTTGGAAATTCATGCCTTTTGTGATGCCAGCATCGACGCGTATGGTGCCTGTATATATGTGCGCTCATTCCAAAACGGCCAGATTCAGGTGCATCTGCTCTGCTCAAAGGCTCGCGTCGCACCATTAAAGACTCTAACAGTACCAAAATTGGAACTTTGTGCTGCGAAACTATTGGCTCAACTGGTGAACGAAATCAGAGAACTGAACATTTTCCAATGTCCTTTTCATTGCTGGTCAGACTCTTCTGTGGTACTGTCATGGATTCGCGAGGAACCAGCTAGGTTCAACATTTTGGTCACAACAGCTGACAGATGGTATGGCATGGCATCACATCCCGACAGAGCTGAACCCAGCGGATATACTATCGAGAGGAGCCTCACCAACGGAGCTGAATCAATCGTCACTATGGTCAACTGGTCCAAAGTTCCTGCAAGCTGCAGAAAGTGACTGGCCCAAATCATGTCTTCCCGATCAACCACTGCCAGAAGTACGAAAAAAGGTCATGATCAGCCTCAGCGCCCATTCAGGACTGTCTTACCGTTACAAGTACATAAATTCCTTTGGAAAAATGCAACGCATATTTGGGTACGTGTACAAATTCATTTCATCGTCAAAATCGCCACAACTAACAGTTGAGCAAATTCAACATGGAACTCGTCTCCTACTTCGCTTGGTTCAAAAGGATGCTCTTTGGGAAGATTACAGAACTTTGCAGTCGGGAAAAGCAGTTAGCTCTTCAAGCAGAATCTCATCTCTAGCTGCTTTCTTAGATGATTTTGGACTTATACGTGTGGGAGGTCGACTTAAGCATTCTTCTCTGAGCTTTGACGCCAGACATCCCATCGTTTTGCCGAAAGATCATCCGTTAAGCGCTGCAATCATCACTGAGTATCACAACAAATTCCTGCACGCTGGCCCGCAGTCATTATTGGCTTCCATTCGGCTCCAATATTGGCCAGTAGGAGGTATGAAAGCAGTGGCCCATGTGTTAAGAAAGTGCGTCCGATGCTTCCGCGCAAGACCCAGACTTGCCGAGCACATAATGGGAGACCTCCCGAAGGATCGTGTTGAAGCTGCAACTGCCTTTCAAATCACCGGCGTGGACTACTGTGGGCCATTTTATTACAAGCCTGAGACTCGCAACAAATCGCCCATTAAATGCTACATCAGCGTCTTCATTTGTTTCAAGACGAAAGCCGTTCACTTGGAGTTAGTGAAGGACCTTTCCACCAAGGGATTCCTCAACGCTCTAAAACGATTCACCTCGACACGTGGCATGCCCACTTGCATTTGGTCCGACAACGCGACCAACTTTGTGGGAGCAAAAAATGAACTGGATGATCTGCGGAGACTGTTTCTCAACAGCAACCACATCGATGCTGTTTACGCCCAATGCCTAGCTGATCAAATAAAGTGGAAGTTCATACCACCTCGCTCCCCTCACTTCGGAGGACTTTGGGAGGCGGCGGTAAAAATGGCAAAGCACCACCTCTATCGCTGCATGGGTGGATCTGTACTAGGATTTGACGAACTTCGCACTCTGGTATGCCAGGTCGCCGCAATAATCAACTCCAGACCCCTTCTTTCACTTTCAGAAAACCCAGATGACCTCAATGTTCTTACGCCTGCACACTTTTTGATTGGTCGCCCATTCACCTCTGTTCCTGAGCCTGAGCTAACGCAGCTAAATTACAACCGGCTTGATCATTGGCAGCGTATCTGTTTTCACCAGCAGGTCTTCTGGAAGAGATGGTCTGAAGAGTACCTCACTCTTCTTCAACAGCGATCCAAGTGGCGGGCACCCAAGCCCGGAGTCAAGATCAACGATGTCGTCTGCGTCAAGGACGAAAATTTGGCACCTATGAAATGGCCTCTTGCAAGGGTTATCGAGCTCGTCGTTGGTAGTGATGGAACAGCTCGGGTGGCAGTGCTGCGCACCTCGTCTGGCACCACTCGGCGTGCTATCAACAAGCTGTGCGTTCTACCCATTGCTGAAGATGTTGAAAGCCCGATCCTTTCAACAGGGGGAGGATGTTCGGAGCAGTAGCTGGCCCCCAGTATAGCCCACTCTTAACACTATGTATCATGCTCTAGTTTAAAGTCAATTTACTTAATGCTTACTGTCAGTCGCATTCACTCACATTATCTCTCTCAATTATCTATTATCTCTGCTCCTCTGTCATGCCTAGCCCTTGCCTTTGCCCATTCTTTTCTTACTTCACTTCGTCTTGAGCATCGGCAGAGTGCAGCAGCGTGTATTAAACATATTGAAACTTTGTAACTGAAAAAATCGACAAATTAAATACTTATAGTTAAAATCAAATCTAATTCGAAGCAGAGCGTTTTTATTTGCAAGGAAAACAAAAAACATTAAAAACGTTTTGGACAAACACAAATAGCTGCCGAAAAAGCTCGGTTGGCTTCAAACAGAGTGTTTCAGCTCATCGTATGGAGGGTGGATCCATTTTTTTTAATTAATGGCGGCCAGCCCCTTTTCTTGCCATCCGGTGTTTAAAGAGGTTGAGTGAAAGTGCCCAAGTCTCTCACCCAAAAGCAGCAAACGTTATTCGGACCGATTTTTATGTCGATGATATGTTGACTGGTGCTGGTTGTGTCGAAGAACTAAAGATTAAGTCTGAAGTATCTCAGGTGTTGCAAGAGGCAGGGTTCGAACTAGCAAAATGGTTTTCGAACTGCCCTGAGACTTCCGCATCCGAGAGCACAGTCAAACCAATAACGATCTCAGACTCAGACTCAACAAAAGCGTTAGGAATTCTTTGGCTACCTCATGAAGATGTCTTCAAATTTAAGCTGGACGAATCTTGCTTGAGTGTACGACGACAAAACGGAACATTTTGTCGGTGACGTCAAAACTTTTTCGATCCCCTGGATTGCTTAGTCCCCCTTATTATAAAAAGGAAAGATCTTACTGCAAGAACTTTGGTTATTGAAACTGGACTGGGATGAGTCGATTCCAATGAAATTGGAAACTGAGTGGAAGCTCTTAAACAAACTTTGTCGGATATACAAAAGGTGGAAGTTCCACGATTTGTACATATGGAGCCGACGTCACCGATTCAAATTCATGCCTTCGCCGATGCTTCTATGAGAGCATATGGTGCGTGTATTTACGTTCGTTGTTTGCCTGCAGAAGGTTTTAAAGTGTCATTGTTGACCTCTAAATCAAAAGTAGCGCCGCTCAAGACCAAAACCCTTCCAAGGCTTGAGTTATGTGCCGCTCACCTTTTAGCAGAACTCTGTCATCGAGTCAAGCCCTGGATTAAGGCTCCGATCGAACGCATTGTGCTATGGTCAGACTCAGAAATAACACTTCATTGGATTCGGTCACATCCCTCTTCGTTGTCTACCTTTGTTTCGAATAGAGTGGCTGAGATTCAAGAGTGGACAGAGAACGCAACGTGGCGGCATAATACCAACAAAGCAGAACCCAGCAGATATTGTATCTAGAGGTTGTGACGTTAATGAGTTTATGGAGTCAATTTGGTTGACTGGTCCATCCTTTTATTAGACCCGGAAGAAGATTGGCCTAAAAAACCCTCATTTTTCGTTGTCAAAAGAGATCCTTGAGATGGAAGTTCGGAAATCAGCTGTCGGGCTGACAGTTGCCAAGAAAAATTCAGAGTTGTTGGACATCATCGAGGGATACTCGTCACACCTTAAACTGCTAGAGAGTGTTCGCTTATATGTTCCGCTTTATCCGAAAATGTAAAGACAAAACAATCCAATTTGAAAATATTCCTTCAGCACTTGAACTAAAAGAAGCATTTGAGAAAATAGTCGAAATTGTTCAAAAACATGAATTCGAAGACGACATAGAAAAGGGTTAGAAAGAGCGCGCGTGTAGGCCCAAGTCTTCAGCGATTAAATCCCTTCATCCATGAGTGTCGGGAACTTGGTGTGCCTTTTCGTTGTTGCGAGTTGGGGGCGGCTAGTTAATGCTCTATTTCGTACGATGCCAAGTTTCCGATGTTGTTGACGAAGCGCTCGCAGTTTGTGCAGAGCTACGTCCGTTATCTTCACCAGACCAACTTCCACTCAGGCCCTAGAGCACTCGTAAGCCAACTCAGAGAGCGACTGTGGCTAGTTAACGCTCAAGAGGTCTGTCGTCAGACAGTGCGATCATGCCTCCGTTGCTTCAAGTGCAAACCTCAACTGCTGACGCAAATTATGGGAAATTTGCCTGCAGATCGGCTTCGTGCTCTCCGCCCATTTTCTTCATGTGGCGTTGATTTTTGTGGCCCTGTTAATACGTCTCTTAAGATTCGTCGAAAGCCTCCGTATAAGTCTTTATAGCTCTTTTTGTGTGTTTTTGCATCCAAGGCGTACATCTAGAACTTGTATCAGACTTATCAACTGACTCTTTTATTGGCTTTTCAAAGGTTCGTTGGTCGCCGCGGCGTTCCCAAGTCGTCCATTGCGACAATGCGACGAACTTCGTCGGAGCGAGTCGCCACTCGAGGATCTGAGAAGGAAGATAGAGGCAGAAGAGGGCGCAATTCGGGCATTCGCGTCAGGAGCGGATGCACGTTTGCGTTCATACCTCAAGGGCGCCGCATTTCGGGGGACTATGGGAGGCAGGTAAAAATGCCAAGAGCCCACTCCAACGGATGGTGGGCAGCGCGCTCCCTAAGCGCAGAAGAGCTTCAGACGGTGCTGGTGGGGTCGAGGCAGCGATGAACTCTCGACCACTGAGTCCGCTGAGCCAAGACCCAAGCGATGGAGAGGCTCTCAACCCCGCACCCTGCTGATAGGCGGACCGTTGATCGCGCCACCAGCAGTCGGGACCCGGCACCGAGGAGGGTCTCAGCCGCTTGAAGCGATGGCGGCTTGTCGCTCTCAGGCGAACGTTTTGCGCTGGTCCCGGAATACGTGCTGGGTCTGCAGACCCGGCCAAGTGGCACCAGAGAACAAACGTCGCGGAAGGAGACCTCGTCGTCTCCAGAGGACAACATGCCTCCCAACAGTGGCTCCTGGGCAGGGTAACAGCCACTCACGCCGGGCAGGATGGCGTGGTCAGGGTCGTCGACGTTAAGACGACCACTTGGAGTCACCTACAAGAGGGCTATCCACAAGCTGGGCCCTCTTCCAAGCTTTGAAGCCTGTGCAGCCCTTCAATGGGGGGGTGTTGACGCAGATGGCGTGTTAAGTTTAAGTAGTTTTAATTATTTGGAAATTTATTGGAGTGATTTTTGGAAGTCTAGTGTAAGTTAGTTTAGGGCGGAGCGGGAGCGCAATAAAACTCTTTTTCGTCGCTCTGGGGGCGAAGCCCGGTTCGCCACCCTAGCTTAAGATTTGTTGAAGTTATTAAATTAGTTGTCGTTAAACACTGAAACTGAGCGCAGCTATTTTATCGTTGTCGAATTGCCAGATAAAATTTATTAATTTTTATTCAAACGTTTTTTTCGAATTTTTTCTTTGTCTATAAAAACTCTTATAGAAATTCAAACTCCATGTAGATGTATTCTACGCACAGAACTTGATTTTTTAACCTGCATAGACTCCTACTCAAATACGTTGTAGTGAAAGAAATAAAAGATAAATCAAACATGGAAATGAAAGTATTGAGTTAACCAATCATTTCCCTTCGCCAAATCAATTATGATGGATAACGAACCAAGTTTTTCATCAGCTCATTTTAAATCGTCAATGAACCGAGCAGGTCTTACGATTTACTACGAGATCCCAGACACAGTCTAACAAACCAGGTAGAAAGAGTACATTCTACTTTAATCGAAATAGCTCGTTATTCGAGAGGAATACAGTTTAATTGATTATTCGGAAATACCCTTAGAGCAGCTAAGGAATATAATAGTACAATACAATCCACTATAAAAGAAAAAACCTTGTGAGATATTATTTAACAAAAAGAGCGCAAAAAACTTCCAGAAAGGTTAAAGAAAGCTCAGAAAAAAAGGTTAGAATTTCACAACAAAAACGCATTCAAAAACCATATCTTGTAGGCGAAATTATCTATGAGAAAAAAAACATGGTGAACGCAATAAATTGCAAACTAGATAGAAAACAAGTAGTTAAGGAAGACTTAGGAGATAAATATAATAACAGAAACCGCATTATTCACAAAGACAATATTAAGTTTTGATTCACGTTCTATTTTTATTTTAGAATGCTAACACTATTTTTCGTACTTTGTCTGATACCATTTTTTCTGTCCGACATTATCAATTATACCAACGAGGACTTCGTCCTACTGGAAGACACCGACAATGTTCTTTTGTATGAAACTCATGGAGAAATTTTTCACATCACAAATTTAACCTATTATAGAAATATTTTTGAAAAAGATCTTGCTTACTTCAGAAACAAAAATGACACCATTGATTGGGAAATTTCAATGGACTTAATCTTATTAAAATCCTATTTTGACAATTAACTCCACATAGAGCTAAGCGAGGTATTAACGAATTAGGTACTATCTTTAAATGGATAACAGGTACTCCTGAATACGACGATATGTTAACAGTGCAAACCAAAATTAACGACCTTATTCAGAACAATAACAAACAAAACCAAATCAATTCCGCGATTTTTTTAAAGAAATCACTAAACTTACAAAATTTTGGACGATCTTAAGTTCTCAAATGAAAAATTATTAAAAAAATACAGACTTAAATTAGTGACAACAGATTTACAGAATCTCTTGGACACCATAACATTTTCAAAAGCAAAAATTTTAAATCCAAAAATTTTAAATAATCAAGACATGACCGAAATATTCAGGCATGAAAAAGCTCAATATTAGTTTATCCGACTTGTTAGATATTTCTACATTTTCAATTATTTCTTACAATGGATTAATCATAGTTTTTATCAAATATCCTCAAATAATTGACAAATTCAAACTCTTTCACTCCAAAGCCATTAGCCAAAATGATGGAAAATTACTAGTAAATGAAAAAATCACAAAATGCAACAATACCTTTTTTCAAATTAAAAATTTTAAAAAGAAATCTATAACAACTATTGTAAAATCGATCTTAACAAAAACTGTTTTATAAATTTACTGAACGAAATAAGAACGAATTGTACAAAAATAAAAAGAAAAAATAGAGGGGAAGCTAACTTCGGCTGTACCGACGTTCATAAATTTGGAGCTATGTTGATATATGCTGCCAGTTTTTTATATGGCAATACGATATATTCATCAAAAAGTTTTTCTCACTATAACTACATTTTGGACCGATCGTTCCTATGGCAGCTATATGCTATAGTCATCCGATTTAAATCAAACTTGACAAAATTGTGTGGTAGTATATAATATAGATCTGTACAACGTGGGAGCGATAGTATTGAAAACAAAAAAGTTTTTCTTACTAAGACTTTTTTCAGACCTATCTTTTGTATGGCAGCTTACTATATAGTTGCCCGATTAGCATAAAACTTGCTGAAATTATGTGAAAGCATAAAGAACTCATAAATACGAGGGTTGGGAGCGATAGCATTGAAAACAAAAAAGTTTTTCTCACTGAGACTTTTTTTTCAGACCTATCTTTTGTATGGCAGCTATACTATATAGTTGCCCAATTTGCATAAAACTTGTTGAAATTATGTGAAAGCATAGAAAACTTATAAATACGGGGTTGGGAGCGATAGCATTGAAAACAAAAAAAGTTTTTCTCACTAAGACTTTTTTTCAGACCCATCTTTTGTATTGCAGCTAACTATATAGTTGCCCGATTTGCATAAAACTTGCTGAAATTATGTGAAAGCATAGAAAACTTATACGGGGTTAATACATGGTTTTTTTTTTTTATAGTATATGCCCGATTTGCATAAAATTAAATTATGTGAAAGCAAAAAACTTATATCGGGGTTGGGAGCATTGAAAACAAAAGTTTTTTTTCTAAACTTACTTTTTTCAACCGATCGGCAGCTATATGCTATAGTCATCCGATCCGGCCAGTTCCGACAAATGTGCAGCGTATTTATACCAAAAGACTTCGTGCAAAGTTTGGTTGAGATAGCTTTAAAACTGACGGAGGAGATAGCATAGAAACAGACGGACAGACGGACAGACGGACAGACGGACATGTCTATATCAACTCAGCTCGTCATGCTGATCAAGAATATATACTTATGTGGTCGGAGATGTTTCCTTCTGTGCGTTACAAACATCCGGACAATTTTAATATACCCTCTCCAAGGGTATAAAAAAAAAGCTGAGATATAAAATGATAGCTATATGGTAAACAATATAACATAATACTACTTTCATAAATGAAAGATAAAAATTTAAATTATGTCAAAAATGCAAAATTCACTAACTATCTTATTACAGATTATATAAAATCAGACAATACTGAATTACAATTGTTAAATACTGACATATTAAGCACTATAGCTATTAAGCTTGAGAATAATCATTTAAGTATTACATATTTCTTATTTTTATTATTCTTATTTTCTTGATGTTCAAGCTTCTGCCATTTTGTTTTTCGAAAAGAATTAACATTGGTACCCAAAATCTGCCCAAAGCTCACGAAGATCAAACTGATCTTTTTGCAATTTTAAATAACAAAATTGAAACCATTTTCAAAAAATTCACAAGAATCGGGCGATTCTCTTAAGAAAGGGGGGAGTTAACACCCTTCTCTTCCCACAACCAAATATAAACATCCTCTTCTCGATCACTTCGTTTGGATCGGCTAACATAAACAATCTGCGCGCGGGCTTCAGCCACCCAGCTAACGTAAACTTTTCTTTCAAGCAGCTCTATTCTGCAAACGCTGCAAATCCTTTGTTCTTTGTCTTGGGTCCAAAGTCCAAACGTTCAAGCTCACCGAAATTATGCTTGATCAGCATTTCCTTTGTTCTCCCCAGCTTATGCTCTCAAGCTCTTCAAGCTTTGAAGCTTTCAGCAAGAAGCTTTAGCATCAGCATAGCTGTAAAGGCAGCATAAGTTGACTCTGTACTTTAGTTCCACTCTGTATCCCAACCCCACACACAATTATAAAGTAATAAAGGCCTACGAGCCACAAAAATAATTTTTAACTAAAAGTTTAATTTTTTTACTTAATTATAAATTTTTAATTTTTGAATTCGTTTTGATTTATCTAGATAATGAATATAATAATTAGAAAGAAATTTTCATGAGGATTATAGAGTAGTCTAGGTAGAATAAAATTTCTTCAAACACTGTAAGACTTATTAGCGAACCGCTATATCATGTCACACATTGATGCATTTTACTGTAAGGGGTGTTTTTTACATGTATGAATAAAACTATAATTTTAAAGTCAAGGGAAGTGCCCTGAATGGTCAATGTTGTTCTAAGGCAATTGCTAGTACAAAAACGACTATAAACTGCGAACCAAGGATTCGTTGGTAAAACTGAAAACGCAGTTCGGACTATTTTTATGTCTACTTTATGGCCTATATGGACTCGATAATAGGTGCTGTAAATGTGGAACCCACCATCGCGGTTTTTCGATGCAAGCTACCATCTCTTAAGGACTCATTTAATTGGTCAGTATCTCAATATGTTTAAACAAGGCTGCAAACCTCTAAAATTTTGCAGAAGGTTCGGTCCGGGGTTCCGAACCCGTTGTAAAGTCTAAGGTTCGGTTCGCGGACCGGTTCCTTAAACCCCTGAACCCAAGGTTCTGGTTCGAACCTCGGTTCGCTTGAACATAAAAGACGGTTTCCATTTATTAATACTTTTTTGTTTAAAATAATATTTATACCCTTGCAAAGGGTATTATAATTTTGCCCAGAAGTTTGCAACGCATAAAAATATTCATTTCCGACCCTATAAACTATATATATTCTTGATCAGGATGACGAGCTGAGTCGATTGAGCTTTGTCCGTCCGTCTGTCTGTCCGTCCGTCGTCCGTCTGTCTGTTTCTACGCAAACTAGTCTCTCAGTTTTAAAGCTATCGAGCTGAAATTTTGCACAGAGTCTTCTTTTTACTGCACACTGCTAATATGTCGGAACCGACCGGATCGGATGACTATATCTTATAGCTGCCATAGGAACTATCGGTTGAAAAGTGTGGTCTTTGTGAGAAAAACTTTTTCGTTTTTAATGTTAACGGCCCCACTCAGCAATTTTTCTTCTTTACGCTTTCACATAGATTAGAAGTTTTTGTCAAAATCGGATGACTATATCTTCTAGCTGTCATAGAACTATTGGTCGAAAAGTGGGTTTAGTGAGAAAAATTTTTTGTTTTTAATGTTAACGTGTCTCACATCACCGATTATTAATATTAAACGCTTTTATACAGATTTGAAGTT
The DNA here is from genome assembly GCA_018904235.1 of Lordiphosa stackelbergi. Classification (NCBI taxonomy): domain Eukaryota; kingdom Metazoa; phylum Arthropoda; class Insecta; order Diptera; family Drosophilidae; genus Lordiphosa; species Lordiphosa stackelbergi. The sequence continues at coordinate 12,745 of JAEIFU010000397.1, forward strand.
TTGGTCAAAATCGGATGACTATATCTTATAGCTGTCATAGGAACTATCGGTCGAAAAGTGGGTTTTAATGAGAAAAACTTTTTTGTTTTTAATGTTAACGTGCCTCACATCACCGATTATTAATATTAAGCGCTTTACAAAGATTTGGAAGTTTTGGTCAAAATCGGATGACTATATCTTATAGCTGTCATAGGAACTAGCGGTCGAAAAGTGGGTTTTATTTAGAAAAATTGTTTGTTTTTATGCTGGCGTTCTTAAACTCTGATGTATTAAAACATTTGCAGGTATAAAAACTTCGGCAAAGACAAGTTAGCTTGGCCTTTTTTTTTTTTTACAAAAATAAATTTTTATTTATTTTTTTTATATAAACATTTAAGAGCTGCTTGGTTTAAGTGTGAGCATTTATCTTCAAGGAGCTCTTCATCTATAACTAGCTCTGATCAGAAAAGAACAAACTTAAGTGTTGAAAAGGCTCTTTCAACTGATAATGAGATTGCTGGAACCGTAAAGTATAGTCAAAGCAATATTTCTCAAGTCCTCATTTTTTTGAGCTTTCCAAAATTTTAAGACATTTATCGATGTATGTTCTCTTTGACATTTTGATCAATCATAACTCATTACAGACTTTATATTTGATATTTGATTATTGCTTTCTATTTGTTTCATAAATTTCTCTTCTTTAGCAATCCGGACGTTAGAGTCATTTAAAGATTTTTGAAAACTCTCATTAAGAAATTTTTTGGCGCTTTAGCATGTCTGCAATGTGCTGCCTTACTATTTTTTTCGTCTGAAGTTAACAGAGTTTGAAATCTCGGGTCTAAGAACACTGCAGCCAATATGGGAACTGAACTCATAATAGAAGAACGTTTATCGAGACACTTGGATAGCAATGAAACATGTTTTGCAGAAGATTTTAGAACAATTGCTCGACGTCGAAAACCAAGCTAATTAAAATCACTTGTAGTAATTGCAAATCCTGCAGCTTTAAGAAGTTTTTATAAATTGGCTGCAGCAAATTACATATATTTTGAACACGTTCCATTCAGAAGTTTTAGGTAGAGCTCCTCCAAGAACTCTTATGTAAAAATCTTTGAGGTGGTAAGCGCTCAAACATTTTTAAAGGGGTTGAGTTCCATCGCGTTACACAGTCTAGCACTGTTTTTTTTCAATTTTTCTATATGCAATAGATTTAAAATAGTGTGAGTCGGAGTTTCTTACAAAGTGTGCGAACTCTACACTCAGAAAAAAAGATTTTCCTTTAAATTTTAGGAAAATGGATTTTATTACCTAAAATCGGAATTTTAGGCAATAATTTCCCTTAAATATAGGGCATTTACCTAAAAAATCTGTTTTTAGGTTAAATTTTTGTTTTAATGAGAAAAAATAGAGGAAGCTAACTTCGGCTGTACCGAAGTTTATATACCCTTGGAGCATGATATATGCTGCCAGTTTTTTTATATGGCAATACGATATATTCATCAAAAAGTTTTTCTCACTAGAACTACATTTTGGACCGATCGTTCTTATGGCAGCTATATGCTATAGTCATCCGATTTAAATCAAACTTGACAAAATTGTGTGGTAGTATATAATATAGATCTGTACAACGTGGGAGCGATAGCATTGAAAACAAAAAGTTTTCTTACTAAGACTTTTTTCAGACCTATCTTTTTGTATGGCGGCTATACTATATAGTTGCCCGCCTTCCATAAAACTTGCTGAATTAGGGAGAGCATAAGAGACACATACGAGGGTTGGGAGCGATAGCATTGAAAACAAAAAGTTTTTCTCACTGAGACTTTTTTCAGACCTATCTTTTTGTATGGCAGCTATACTATATAGTTGCCCGATTTATAAAACTTGCTGAAATTATGTGAAAGCATAGAAAACTTATAAATACGGGGGTTGGGAGCGATAGCATTGAAAACAAAAGTTTTCTCACTGAGACTTTTTTTCAGACCTATCTTTTTGTATGGCAGCTATACTATATAGTTGCCCGATTTGCATAAAACTTGCTGAAATTATGTGAAAGCATAGAAAACTTATAAATACGGGGTTGGGAGCGATAGCATTGAAAACAAAAAGTTTTTCTCACTAAAACTACTTTTTCAACCGATCGTTCCTATGGCAGCTATATGCTATAGTCATCCGATCCGGCCGGTTCCGACAAATGTGCAGCATATTTGTACCAAAAGACTTCGTGCAAAGTTTGGTTGAGATAGCTTTAAAACTGACGGAGGAGATAGCATAGAAACAGACGGACAGACGGACAGACGGACGGACAGACGGACAGACGGACATGGCTATATCAACTCAGCTCGTCATGCTGATCAAGAATATATATACTTTATGTGGTCGGAGATGTTTCCTTCTGTGCGTTACAAACATCCGGACAATTTTAATATACCCTCTCCAAGGGTATAAATTACAATATTATTTAATAAAAAAAAATTAATAGAGGGTTTTTGTTTTTAAGGGAAGGAAAAAATAAAAATTTTTAAAAAAAAAAAAAAAAAAAAAGCTTCAAACATTGGTGACCACCCCCGTGATCTACATATGTACATCTAGTTATTGTGAACAAATAAAAAGACAATCTCTCATTCTCCTCATTTGCAGTTAACAAAAATTAATAAATTCGACTTCGCGTAAAAATTCGTATAGACATTTGCAAGTGCCGTTACTCGCTGAAAAAACTGCATGCCCACGCACACACAAGTCTGCATGTGCATGCGTACATGTGGCCGCAGTTGCCGTTGGATCGTTTTAACCAAGAATATTAGGCTGGGTTCAAAGCCTCGTGGTTTTTCAACTTGTGTTAGTGTGGGTGACCTTCACAGTTAAGTGAGCAGTTGTTTCAGTTGTACCGCAAGCCAATTCTCCAAAAATGTCTACACCTCGAGAACAAGTGGGTGGCGAATCAATTGCATATTTAAGTTTGAAGACAAAATCAGTCTTTGACAGACTTATTGTGAAAAATAAATTGTCTCCTCCCAGCTGATCAGTTTGATGAGTATGAGCTTAGAGAACTTCTTCATTTGGCTTCAGATCTTAAGACCAATTTCGACCAGGCTCATTGTAATTTGGAGGAGCTTGACTTTGAGGCTATTTAACAGTAGCTTGCGGGATGAATTCGATACATCTCTGGTGGCAGTTAAGGTGGCTCTGCAGCGCGAAATGGGTAAGCATAGCAGCATACACTGCTCCACACTCCGGCCAACTCCAGGAGACAGAGTCACAGCCAGTTGTCGTCGTTGCCAACCGCTCGAGGTTGCCGCAGCTCTCTACCCACCTCTAGCGGCTCTTAACGGAATGGAACGCCTTTCACTCCCTATTCATCAGCATAGTGGACAAGGAGGCAGACTTGACACCTATCGAACTTCAACACCTACGCCCTGCCTTTCGGACGCCGCACTGGATACTATTCGATCTTTGAAATCAGCAGCTCCAACTATAAGGCTGCTTTGGAGCTTCGAGAATAGATTTAGTAATGAGCGTCTTATATTCCAGGCACATGTCAGGGAGATTTTTGGGCTGAGCAAGGTGGAGGCTTCTGTTGGAAAGTTATCGCGAGTTGACCGACAGCGTCACCTCATATGCACACTTCAAACTCTTGGTTCCAGGAAAAATCGCCGATTGCATCCTTGTTCAACTTTTGCTACAGAAACTTGACATGCCAACTCAAACAGTGGAAGAGAGGTCTGGCAGGGTGAAATACCATCGTGGGAAAAATTCTCTGCGTTCTTAAGAAGCGCTGTCGGCTGCTTGAGAACATTGACCATTCTCTGCTGACGCCAAGCAATCAAATCGAAGACTACCAAAGCTGTGAGTACCAATCAACGAAAAACATTTGTAGCATCATCTGCGCAGCATCTTGTTGCGTGTTTTTGTAACAACTCGGATCACTCCATATACCGGTGCCCACGGTTTGTCAATCTGTCTCCCAATTCTCGTCAGAAAGAAGCAAAAAAGGCTGGCTCTATGCCTAAACTGCTTAAAACAAGGCCATCAGATGCGAGATTGTAAGTCAATGTCCAAATTGTTACGCGAGCATCACACGCTTTTGCACTATGACCAATCATCGGCCATCTCAGCTTTATCTGCCGGATCAAACGCAACGGTATTAGGCATCTCAGCTCACCGCGGTACCTTCACCACCTTCTGCTCTTGCGCTAGATCTCAATCGACATCGTGCTTCTGGCCCTGCCATTATATTGGTTAAGAACCGGGCTGGAACTTTAGTTCCATGTCGTGCCATCTTGACTCAGGGTTCGCAACTGCACTTTTGTAACTACACGCTTTGCTAATCAGCTCCAGCTTAAAATCAAAAACTTTGGCCTCAGTTTCTCGGGCATTGGAAATTCTGATTTCTCACTGATGGGTTTTCTGTTGATTTGAACATAAAGTAAGAATATCAAACTATTCAGTCACCGTCACAGCTGTTATCGCACAGACAATCACCGATAGTCAGCCTAGCCTTCCATTGAATACGGCTGACTGGGCATTCCATCAAACATACAGCTAGCTGATCCAGCCCCAGCGGTTGACCTCTCAGCGCGCAGGTCTTTTCTTTCTCTTGTGTTGGTCTGGGTGCCTCTTCTGCAAGCTGTCTCGGCTGGATCTATCAGGGAGGGTTACAAAATCGTCAGCTCTCCGCTTTCTGATCAACCGCTGAAACCCCTAAATGAGTGACCTCAATATCTTCTTCCCCTCCAGGCTCGTGCCGTATCAAAGAAGGGAACGCACCCAATTGCGAGGTAGTTTTTGATGGCTCCGCTGCGAGTGCATCTGGTCTTTCGTTAAACCATACAGCCTAAGCTCTTGTACACTTACGGGGGACAATATAAGATGTACCGGTGTGTACGCATAACCCCTCCAGACAATTACAGTGCATATTGTGGCGTGACTCACCAGAAGAGGTCTTGCAGGTCTACAAAGTGACACAGTTACCTATGGCACTAAACCTGCAGCATTTCTCGCTATTCGAACATGCATCAACTTGCCCTGGACGAGGCTACTTAGACCCTTAGGAGCCCAGATTGTTCTCCGCGATTTCTACGTGGACGATATGATTTCAGGGAGGCAGCTCTACCGAGGAGGTAATCGAGTTAAGCGACGGACTACAGATCTTCTCTCTCAAGGGTCATTTTAAGATACGGAAGTGGTGTTCGAACAGTGCAGATGTACTACAGAAAATCCTGAAGCAGAGAAGGAAAGTCTCCTGAAGTTCGAAGACAGCAGTGACATTACAAAAGCCCTTGGTCTCGTTTGGGACCCTGCCAAGAAAAACTTTCTTTTCTCTTTTAATCCTCAGACAAATCCCGAAAGGCACTCTAAGAGATCAATTTTGTCAGTGATTTCGCGGTTCTTGACCCCCTTGGTCTCATCGGTCCCACTCTGACAAGAGCAAAGATTCTCCTACAAAGAATTTGGAGAGAAAGGTGCACTGGGACGAAAGCCTACCCGAGTCCTTAGAATCCGCTTGGTGCGCCCTTTGTGAGGATTTTTGTCAATGTTCAGCACTCAACATTCCCTCGCTATGTTCTGCAGGTTGGAGCTTCGTTGGAAATTCATGCCTTTTGTGATGCCAGCATCGACGCGTATGGTGCCTGTATATATGTGCGCTCATTCCAAAACGGCCAGATCCAGGTGCATCTGCTCTGCTCAAAGGCTCGCGTCGCACCATTAAAGACTCTAACAGTACCAAAATTGGAACTTTGTGCTGCGAAACTATTGGCTCAACTGGTGAACGAAATCAGAGAACTGAACATTTTCCAATGTCCTTTTCATTGCTGGTCAGACTCTTCTGTGGTACTGTCATGGATTCGCGAGGAGCCAGCTAGGTTCAACATTTTGTCGCCAATCGCGTTGGCGCCATACAACAGCTCACAGATGGTATGGCATGGCATCACATCCCGACAGAGCTGAACCCAGCGGATATGCTATCGGAGGAGCCTCACCAACGGAGCTGAATCAATCGTCACTATGGTCAACTGGTCCAAAGTTCCTGCAAGCTGCAGAAAGTGACTGGCCCAAATCATGTCTTCCCCGATCAACCACTGCCAGAAGTACGAAAAAGGTCATGATCAGCCTCAGCGCCCATTCAGGATCTTGACAAGTACATAAATTCCTTTGGAAAAATGCAACGCATATTTGGGTACGTGAACAAATTCATTTCATCGTCAAAATCGCCACAACTAACAGTTGAGCAAATTCAACTTGGAACTCGTCTCCTACTTCGCTTGGTTCAAAGGATGCTCTTTGGGAAGATTACAGAACTTTGCAGTCGGGAAAAAGCAGTTAGCTCTTCAAGCAGAATCTCATCTCTAGCTGCTTTCTTAGATGATTTTGGACTTATACGTGTGGGAGGTCGACTTAAGCATTCTTCTCTGAGCTTTGACGCCAGACATCCCATCGTTTTGCCGAAAGATCATCCGTTAAGCGCTGCAATCATCACTGAGTATCACAACAAATTCCTGCACGCTGGCCCGCAGTCATTATTGGCTTCCATTCGGCTCCAATATTGGCCAGTAGGAGGTATGAAAGCAGTGGCCCATGTGTCTCATACCTCCTCAAGCGAATCTCATCTCTAGCTGCTTTCTTAGATGATTTTGGACTTATACGTGTGGGAGGTCGACCCAAGCATTCTTCTCTGAGCTTTGACGCCTGACATCCCATCGTTTGCCGGATCATCCGTTAAGCTCTACAAATATCACTGAGTATCACAACAAATTCCTGCACACTGGCCCGCAATTCGGCTCCAATATTGGCCAGTAGGAGGTATGAAAGCAGTGGCCCATGTGTTAAGAAAATTGTTCCTTCCGCGCAGACCCAGACTTGCCGAGCACATAATGGGAGACCTCGAAGAAACGTGTTGAAGCTGCACGCCTTTCAAATCACCGGCGTGGACTACTGTGGGCTATTTTATTACAAGCCTGAGACTCGCAACAAATCGCCCATTAAATGCTACATCAGCGTCTTCATTTGTTTCAAGACGAAAGCCGTTCACTTAGAGTTAGTGAAGGACCTTTCCACCAAGGGATTCCTCAACGCTCTAAAACGATTCACCTCAACACGTGACAAGCCCACTTGTATTTGGACCACCAAGACCAACTTTGTGGGAGCAAAAATGAACTGGATGATCTGCGGAGACTGTTTCTCAACAGCAGCCACATCGATGCTGCCTACGACCAGCGGATCGGTTAATTTTGGAAGTTCATACCACTGTAGTGAGTTTATGCATATAATACATTTCCATACAAATATGTAGCATTTAGTTGCATACGTAAGCATATAAACCAATGCACTCATTTCATGTGCTAATGTAATCCAACACCCTTTGGAAAACAAGAAACCAACCCATATATACTTGAGACTGTATGTATGAACACACACGGCCCCTTATTGAATATATATTACTCAGCAATTATGCTACATCCCTTGCTCACCCGTACATATATACATAATACATTTATATGCTTAAGAAAAGACCTGCTGCCAGCCAGCTTATACACATAACAAATCAGAACATTTTTGAATTAAGATGAAGCAAGACGGCGTTTGCCTGCGGCTCGCCGGACTTTATTACTAATCTCTTATTAAAAAAATGATAAACTGAAACACCCTGCCTTACTTATGTGGGGTATAATGGATGAACCTTGGATAAACCCCTCCATATGGCGACCGTTGACAAGTGTGTCGGCCCAACCAAGGATTAACAGAAGGAAGACCCCGACACCGACCAGGAGATAGCAAACTAAATAACTGAGTGAGTAGTTGGTGCACACAAAAAAGTTTTCAAACAAAGTCACTTTAGTGCAGTACAAATTTTCAAAAATGCCAAAAGCTAGAAGAAGCGGCATAAAAGTACGCACAATAAAAGAGATCGAAAGACTAGAGAAATTATTAACAGCGAGTAGTCCACCACATTGGGACACCACAACAAAAATACAAAACCGAATTGACTATTTAAAATCATTCGTTAAAAGTTTGAAAACAAAAAACTGTGACCAACACCCTCAGATTTATTTACCAAAAGAACCAAATAATCCAATCACTACAAAAAAACAGATACCGAGAGAGAAGAAGTGCTGCCCCGCAGATTGCCCTGGACCTTTGTACTCTCCGCATTGTATATGTACATGCGTGGTACAGAAAAATTGACTTACGAATGACCAACACCGGCGCCACCCGAGTCCAAAGGGCCATCAACACATTATAAATATCACATGAATATGCCTCCATCAGAGGACCCCAGTAGGATGACCACTGAGGGACGACAACAGCTACTATAGAATAAGCAAAAACAAAAGACCTATATTAACAATACACTTAAAAAAAAATTGTGAGTAAATAACAATGTACACTTGGCTTTAACTAGCTTCGTAGAGTGTAGCCTGTGAAACTACACACCCGCTAGGTAGGAATATATGTACAAACTGTTATAGAACAGTTTCAAAAATCTTTATTCTCTCCACCCATGTGGTGTATAAGGAAATAGTGTATACACATTCGTATTTGGAAAAATCTCAGAAAAACAAATTTTTACAAAACGCTTATAATTAATTGGAAATCAATTGTGGAAACGATATTTGATCATAAAACTACTTGTTCAGCTAATTAGCAAACTGGAAATTCCACTACTAATCTTGAAATCTTGGCCCAAGATGGCTATCATAGAAACCAAATCGGTGGACTCCACCGCGAACGTTATTAATAAAATAGAGGTAACGTCAGACGACCTCAGCTTAATAAAAATTCTCATGATAGTAATTACAGCTTTGATGTGTGTAAGAATTGCAATTAAAATCTATCAGTTCTACAACAAGTGCATTAAAAGAAATATCTTGGTAAGGCAAATGACCTAGATAAGGTTTAAATTGAAGCAAGTAAACAGTTAGATGGCCAGTAAAAAAATAATTAGAATGAAGTGATAATTCAATGGAATGGTCAGAAATTGTAAACGAAATAATTACACACAAAAGTGCCTTTGAAAAATCTTATAAGTATTTAAATCATACTAGACGTATTTCAAAGAGCACAATAATAAAGCACACTAGAATCTTGATAAATCACTATAACGCTATAGGAGAACTATACACTTCTAATAATTTACGATTAACAGATATCCACTTGCTGCAAGCAAGAACAGTTTTCGAAGGAGCCCGTAAGATATTAATTAAAATCTCAAACTTGCATAATTTGCACATTTTATATCCCATCGTCAATGGACGAAAAAGCGATTCCCGACCCAGAAGCGGCAAAATTCGACCCTGATTTATCGACTGATGAAGAAGGACGTCCTCAAACAGGTAATCAGGCAAATACTAGCGAACGTCAATTAGAAATACAAACAACAAATACAAACATGCCATCAGCAGTTGACTTTATAAAAACAGCCTCGAGCCTAATACCCGACTTTGATGGTCAGGCCGAAAACTTGCAAAGTTTTATGGGTGCTCTCACATTAGTGGACTCTATTAAACAGACGCATGAGTTAATAGCTGTCTCGGTCATAAAGACCAAACTAAAAGGACACGCCCGCAATCTCATTAGTACTGAAAATTCAATACAAGATATAATTGCAAAACTTAGGGCAACAATTAAAGGAGATTCGGTTGAGTAATTTCAGCCAGACTTCTAAATCTCACAACAAGAAAAACAAAACTGCTAATATATATACCAAAGAAGTTAAACAGCTAGCAAAGGCTTGGAAGGAGCATACATCAACGACGGATTAACTCCAGAACTAGCATCAAAATACAGCGTTCAACAAGCGGTAAAGGCTATGTCAATGAATTGCAGCATTGATAAGGTTAAACTTATCATGCAAGCAGACATTCACAACTATGAATGATGCGGTATCAAAGTTTGTTAATAGTTGCACAGAAGCAACAGGTAAAACAGACACCGTTCTATATTACGCCAACAGAGGAAATCGCGGCCAGAATGGACGCGGTCCCTATAACAATAATGGCAATAGAGGACGTGGCTACCAAGGTAACCAAGGCGATCGTCAGAATAACCAATATAATGGTTATAATAACAGATATAACAATCGTGGTAGAGGCGCCTATAATAATAATTATAGGTAGGCCAGAATAACCAAAATCAACCGGAACAGTAATAACAACAATAATAGAAATATGCGAATAACAAATTCGGAAAGCAGCCAAGCCCCCTTGAGCAACAACGCACAACAGCAACAGTAAAAATATACACATTCAATCTTAATCTGAAAAATATTATTACTTTACATAATGCCACAACAAATCAGAAAATAGTACTAATTCTAGATACTGGTGCAGACACTTCAATAATTAAAAACTACTCACACACGTACAATAATTTGAACCCAGAAATAATAGTCAACATTTCAGGAGTTGGGGAAGGGTTCAACTCGATCTTTAGGTCTAGCAGATTTGGATCTACAAATCGACAATTATATAGTACCACACAATTTCCATGTGGTACCAGAAGACTTTCCAATACCCGGTGACGGTTTAATTGGCCTTGATTTCATTTCTAAATACGACTGTATGATAGACTACCTCAACGATTACGAAGAGTTAAGTCATCAGGCCTATAAATAACGACATACAGATCAGGACACCCAATAAAACAAAATATTAACGATGATACGTTAATACTACCGTGTAGATCAGAAGTAATTCGACAAGTAAAATTGTCATCGTCCGAAAAATCAGTCTTGGTACCTAATCAGGAACCAATTCCTGGAGTAATAATAGCCAGCACTATAGTCAACACAGACTGTGCAATTCTTCTATTTTAAATACAACGGCTACAATCGCAGAAATCAAAATCGATAGTATACAATTTGAGTCATTGAATGATTATGAAATACATTCATCTACACCAGGTGAAGACTCCAGAACGAAAAGAAATTCTATCAAAATTAAACTTCCCAGCACCTTTCAAGACAAAATTAACAGCATTATGTACAAAATTCTCCGATATCTTCGGTCTCGAATCAGAGCCCATATCAGCTAACAACTTTTATAAGCAAAAACTCAGAATAAGTGATAAAACACCAGTATATATAAAAAACTACCGAAATGCATACTCCGAAAAACCTGAAATAGATAAGCAGGTCGAGAAATTAATTAGAGATGGTATAGTCGAACCATCCACATCAGAGTCCAACAGCCCACTTCTCTTGGTTTCCAAGAAATCACTTCCAAATTCAACGGAAAAAGATGGCGTTTAGTAGTAGATTACCGCCAAATAAATAAAAAACTACTTGCTGATAAATTTCCCACTCCCAAGAATAGAAGATATTCTTGATCACTAAGTCGAGCTAAATATTTTTCATGTCTCGATCTCATGTGCTGGATTTCACCAGATCGAATTAGATGAGCAATCAAGAAATTTAACGTCATTTTCAACGAGCACTGGCTCTTAATCGTTACGCGGTTACCCTATGCACTAAAGGTAGCCCTCCAATTCATTTATGCGTATGATGACACTTGCATTTCCCGGTCTAGAACCATCGCAAGCATTTCTTATATATGGATGACCTCGTAGTCAACGGATGTTCTTCATAGGAAGAGACAAACACATATCATGAGACGCCCTATCCAGAATAACAATCAGAGAACTAAAAAACATGAATAGACAAGTGTTGAAGGTATCTACAAGATCCGCAACCAGACAGAAAAATACGCCCAGCGGTACCCAATGCAGTTCAGCTACAAGTAACTGCTAATAAATTGCATAAGCATCAGGAAAAAATTTGTAAAGCCCAATGTCTATGACATTAAATAACCAAAGTGTCAAAAGCTAACGAAACTAAAACTCGACAAGTGCAAATGCTTTTTAATCGTGGAAAACGAGTTGTTTCTCTTTAGTGTTACCGACCTACATTCTAATGGAGACTTTGACTTAGGTCAGTTCTTCCAACGGCTTAATTCAGAAGCCGGAATACAAGCATAACAAAATTTCAAATGTCCACCCTGTGAACAAATTTTCGGAATTGTTTCACTAAATAAATTTAAAGAAATGAAATAGACCATAAATAAGGTCAGTATAAGCATGCTACAAAAGGTGAACATTATAGACAAAAATAATCTAAGCTCAAATAAAAGCAATCACATCAAAATACCACGACAGATCCTATTGAAGGAGGACATTCAGGATTTCGCGAACCCTGTCTAAAAATTAGAAGACATTTCTTTGGCCTCTAATGACTAAAACGATAAAACAGTATGTCAAGACTTGTGACAAATGTCAACAAGCTAAAACTATAACACATACTAAAACACCAATGACCGTAACACAAACACCTTCAACAGCATTCGATACAGTACTGATCGATACCATTGGTCCACTTCCCAAAACTGAGAATGGCAATGAGTACGTAGTTACTATAATATGCGATCTAACAAAATACTTAGTCGCAATACCAATATCAATAAAATGCTAACACAGTTGCAAGGCAATATTTGAATTTCATACTCAAATATGGACCTATGAACACAATCATAACGGCATTGGTACTGAATATAAAAATTCAATTATAACAGATTTGTGTAAATATATGAAGATTAACAAAATACATTCATACCACCAATAAACATTAAGTGCCGTTGAACGTAGTCATCAAACATTTAATGAGTACATACGCTCTTATATTTCGATTGATAATGATTGGGATGTGGTTGAATTATTTCACATGTTGTTTTCACACAATACCATCAGTAAACACGATTCTTGTCATACGAACTTGTTTTCGGAAGAACGCCAAAACAGTTCATTAATTTTAATAAATTGGATAAAATAGATCCACTTTATAATGCTAGACAATTATGTGAACGTTTAGAGATAAACATGGATTAAATTAAACCTAAAAGAGCTAGAGCTATGTTGGATAAGGAAAAGGCAAGCGAAAAACGCTTTACGATAAAACTACAAATAATTTTGAATTAAAAATAGGAGATTTAGTTTTGCTTAGAAACTAAACTGGACACAAATTAGATAAAAACTTATCTTGGTCCCATTAAAATGAAAACATAGGATTTAATGATAATTTACCATTGTTGGAAAGAAGAAACCCCAGGTAGTACATAAAGATAGGTTAAAAATTTTCAATGCCCTAGAAAATAGAACAAATTAAAGCTGAAATTAATATTACCCAAATGAAGTGATGGCTGATCAACCATTCGCATTGAAATTCAACTCACATTCAAATCAAAATTCAACTACAAATTATCAAATTCGAATTCCAACCACATATTGAAACTTTAAACTAAAGATAAAGATAAAATTAATTTCCAATTTCATATATAGCAACTAGAAAACATTAATTTATAAAAAAAAAAAAAAAAAAATTTAATTAAATTAAATAACTACACTTAGAAAGTTACGTTATTTTTTTTAAAGGAAGTGTAGTGAGTTTATGCATATAATACATTTCCATACAAATATGTAGCATTTAGTTGCATACGTAAGCATATATAAACCAATGCACTCATTTCAAGTGCTAATGTAATCCGACACTCCTTTTGAACACCAGTCAGCCAACGCTTGTATACTGCTGACTGTATATGCATGAACACTGCTCGCTTATTGAAATATAATTACTCAGCAATTATGCTACATTGTCACCGTACATATATACATACATACACATTATGTAGAAAAGACCTGCTGCCAGCCAGCTTATACATAACAAATCAGAACCTTTTTGAATTAAGACGAAGCAAGACGGCGTTTGCCTGCGGCTCGCCGGACTTATTAATACTAATCTCTTATTAATAAAAATGATAAACTGAAACACCCTGCCTTACTTATGTGGGGCTAATGGATGAACCTTGGATAAACCCCTCCCATACCACCTCGCTCCCTCAACTCGGAGGACTTTGGGAGGCGGCAGTAAAAATCAAGCACCACCTCTATCGCTGCATGGGTGGATCTGTACTAAGTTTACGACGAACTTCACTCTGAGTATGCCAGGTCGCCGCAATAATCCAGCTCCAGTACCCCTTCTTTCACTAGAAAACCAGATGACCTCAATGTTCTTACGCCTGCACACTTTTGAGTAGTTGCTCACCCACCCACCTTTCTTACCCGAACCGAACGCTGTGGATTTATAACCAGATGGATCATTGGCAGCGTATCTGTTTTCACCAGCAGGTCTTCTGGAAGAGATGGTCTGAAAGATTTATCACACTTCTTCTAAACAGCGATCCCAAGGGGCGGGCACCCAAAGCCGCTTTATTCAAGGCTCGTCGCTCGTAGTTGGCGGTGGCTGCGCACCTCGTCTGCTTTTTGCTCGGCGTGCTATCAACAGCTGTGCGTTCTACCCATTGCTGTGAAGATGTTTAAGCGATCCCCATTTCAACGGGGAAGATGTTCGGAGCAGTAGCTGGCCCCAGTATAGCCCCTCTTAACACTATGTATCATGTTCACAGCCCAAAGTCAATTTACCTTACTACTGCTCAGTTGTTCACTCACATTATCTCTCTCAATTATCTATTATCTTTTCAATTCTTTTCTTACTTCATTTCGTCGTGAGCATCGGCAGAGTGCAGCAGTGTCAAATATATATCATAAAATTGTGTAACTAAAAAAATCGACAAATTAAATTATAGTTAAATCTTAAAAATACTAATTCGAAGCAGAGCGTTTTTTAATTTAAAGCTCGGTTGGCTTCAAACAATATTTAAATTAAAAATATATAAAATATATATAATACCATTTGCATTATTTGAAAATATTAAATAATTGTTGCTAAAGCTTATGTATATATTTCTAAGTTATTACCATTATGAAACAGCACTAAGGAAAAGCAAGCTTTCGCCTAAATATAGCTCAACTTATGGTGCTTTCCAAGGTTGGAAACTTTTACGGTTTGAAAGAATTTAATTAAATAAGTAATAAACAAATAAAATGTAGCCGTTAAAGTATTTGTCAATTATTTATTTGTTATCGCAGTTAACAATTAATTAATTGTAATTGCAAAATCTAATGACTAACAGTTAATTAATGTGTTAATCGTCATTTTCTACAACAAACAATTGATGATTTGTTAAATTTTTTGGAAAATTTTGCAAATCTAACAATTTAATAGTAAAGATGTGTTTTTTTTGTTGCTTTGTTATTTTTACTCTTACTTAATTGTTAGTTTTGATTGTAGTCTAGAACAATTGAAAAATTCAATTGACCAAATTGTGATTTAGTTAACAAATTACCAATTAATTTTGGTTATTCATGAAACTATATTTAATTGCAATTTTATAATTGATTAATATTATTAGTTGATTAATCAATTTTGATTAAAATTTAGTTGAAGAATTTTATTATGTATATTTTAGGTGTCATAGGAATTTTTTTGCTTTATGTTAATTTGGTTTGCAAACTATGGTCACACTACACCACAACCAACATCCATGTAATCATAATTTTTTTTATTATATTGGTTTTTTTTACCAGGCGCGTCACCGCCTTGGACAAAACCTATTTATTTCGGTTCTAAATGAATTAAAAATATTAAGCGGTTTAAAAGTGACAAAATTTTGTCGAAGGCAAAACGATTTTAAACCACTGACGTGATTTCAACTGGCTCGATAAGGGTTGTTTTTACTGTTGTTGTTGTTGGGCTGCTCCCAAATGTAAATCATTTTTTTCTTTCGCCACTGTTGCATTTGTTGTTGCAATTCTACTGCGAACGACGGCAAAAGTCGGCCGCGGTTGCGCGCGCCGAAGGCTCGGCCGAAGTTAAACGGCTCGTGGCAATGTATGTATGATATGTGCGTCCGCCAAAACCCCATTTGTTAGCCTTTGCATGTGTGCGACACACGGGGGCAACTCTCAGTTAGAACATGTTTGTTGCGCAAAGGCAGTGTACGCTCGTATAGTGTCTGTGTAGTCGACGCCGCTGCTACGGAGGACTTCGCTACTTGCATACACAGAAAAATTTAACGGTGCCGGACACTGATGTATGTTGATTGTGTTTTTTGTTCGTTTGATGTGTGTCGAAAAATCTAGACCAGTGGTGCCCAAACACAAACTATCAATGTACATTAGAGCGGTCCCCAAACCGGCAAAATGGAAAAAAGGAGGTCTCAGCATTCCCAAAGCTAATATTTGTTGTATAATTAATAATTGTGAAAATCAAAAAATTTTATTTTAATTTTAAATGGGCGCGACAGGGTCTCAAAGTTTTAAAAAATATTAATCATACGACACGTTCACCAAATACAAATTTTTACAAACGAAGTTATTAGTTCATTTCAATTGCTGTCATTGTTTAAAATTCAAAAGGGATCTACATTTGTGGAAATAAAATATTTACAAATTTGAATAGTTTATAAATAAAATCATCGCCGACTATTTATAAATGAAAAAATATATGATAATAGGCAACACTGCGTATGAGTTATTTACAAAAACTTTAGACGCCATTCGCGCCCGTTAAAACTCGACTTTTTTATCTTTTGTTTTTATTTACGCTAATTATACATGAAAAAGTATCAGATAGGGGGGTGAGAGCATGACCTTAAAAATTTCATATACATGGGGACCGCTCTAATGTACATGAACAATGCACATTATGCTATATATTTTTTTTGTTATATGGCACAAGCAAGATCAAACAAGCGCCACAATTGTGACACGTTTGAGTTTTATTATTTAACAATGTAATATTAAAATAAAAATTATAACATGTCATAATGAAAGTATGTATGTTTCTACAGTTCTGTGTGTTCTTAAGTCCCCTTTGGACATTGGATGTACCTTATGTTGGTATGTAATGTGTAGTAGTGAGGTATATCTTTGGTTGTTCGTGGTTTGATAGCTGTTTGCTGCTGTGTCGCGGTGTCACGATAGTATAAACATTTATCCAAGCCCATAAATACATTAAATTCAAAAAATTGTGGTAAATGAGAGCGGTAATTAACAAAATTTTGAACGAAAACAAAATAAAATCACATTAATCAAATTTTGGTTTTATAGAAGTGACTTTTGCAATATAAATTATTAGGGTGTTGTTCGACATCTCGACCGGCAAACTCTGTATAAACGATCGCATTTTAAAGTTAAATAATACAACTTTACGTAGAGAGTGACAAAATAAATCATAGATTCTAGAGGGGTGTGAAAAATAATAATATTTGTTGTTGTTTTTCCGCCTGGTGGCGTTGCTCAGCTTATTTGAAAGCGCCCGCAGATGTAACACACCCCCCCCAATATTCTGTTTATAGTTGTTATTCGGTATTCTGTTTTTTTGTTACCTTGTTCTATGTTCTGCGTTCTTGGTCAATATTTTTATAATGTACTAGCAAAAGCCCGTCGCGTCGCGCTTCGCTGCGCCTTTAACAGTATAGAACCAATATCAGAATCAGTTTGAAGTCAATCGTGAGAGCCAAATATTTACCAAATTTAAAAAAATTCTCTAAATTTGTTTCCTCTGTAAAACCCCGAAATCGAATCATACATACGTAGGCTTGAAGTCAACGTTTTACTACTTTGCTTTTTCACCGTTACGACTTTGCTGCTGCGTTCTTACCACCCCCATCCCACTCCACCCATTCCCCACTCACTTCTTACACAACTTCCACGCGATTCCCACCCACAATCCTCCCACTTCCCGCCCACATCCCATCCACTTCCCACCTACATCCCACCCACTTCCCGCTCACATCCCACCCCCCATCCCTCCCACTCTACACCAGATTCCCACTCACTTCCCACAAACTTCCCCTTCACATCCCTCCCCTCCCCCCCGCCCCTCCTGGCCCCCACTCCTCCCACTTCCCGCCCACATCCCATCCACTTCCCACCCACACCACCCACCCACCCACCACCCATCCCACCACCCACCCTCCCATTCACTTCTCCACAACTTCCACCCGTTTCCACCCACAATCCTCCCACTTCCCGCCCACATCCCATCCACTTCCCACCTACATCTACATCGATTCCCACCCACCCACTTCCCCCAGTTCCCACTCACTTCCCACAAACTTCCCCTTTACATCCCTCCCACTTACCGCCCACATCCCACCAACATCCCGCCCACTTCCCGCCCACATCCCATTCACTTTCCACCTACATCCCACCCACATCCCGCCCACTTACCGCCCCCATCCCACCCCACCCACTCCCCATTCACTTTTTACACAACTTCCACCCGTTTCCCACCTACTTTCCACCCACTTTCCGCCTACATCCCACCCACTTATCACCCAATTCCCGTCCAGATATAATTCACTTCTCACCCACATCCCTCCCACTTCGCGTACACTTCCCACCCACCTCTCACCCACCTCCCACCCACATCCCACCAGTTCCCGCCCACTTTCCACCCACCTCCCACCCACCTATTCTCCCACTATTCTCCCACTTCCCAGTGGGCATCCCGCCGGTATTTCCAACATCGGAAAATGCAATCACTAATTATTTAGTATTCCATCCCTACAAACCGAGTTTCAAGTCAATCGGGTGAAAATAGTTTTTTCATGCAAAGTTTTCCAGGAATTTTCCGGCAGTTGGGTCAAATTTTCCAACATCAAAAAATCACATCTCAATTTGTTTCATTTACTATTCTAACAAACCAAGATTCAAGTAGATCAGGTGAAAAATATTTTTTTCATGCAGAATTTTCCGGCCATTTTCCACGGTGTGGAGTTTTCCAAAATTGGGAAAACACGTGTCGAATATTTTGCGTACTATGCTTGCAAACCAAGTTTCAAGTCAATCGGATGAAATATAAATTTTTACCATACAGACTTTTCCGACACTTTTCCGACTTTTCCGGGTGGGATTTTCCGGAAAATTGGAACACAGTTATTGTTGAATTTTCATAAAGATCTTTGAAAATTAGTTTGAATCTGATCGGATAATAAACAAAAAAGTTTCATACAACAGTTTTCCATGAATTTTCCGACTTTGGGGATAGATTTTCCAAAATTTTAAAGTTACGTTTCCTATATTTTATTATGTGTAACTTTGAAAATGAGTTTGGAGCAAATCGCTGTCAACTATAGTTTCGCCCATACAACCATGACCACCCACTTTCCACCCAGGGGGGTGAATTTTCCGGAAGATTGGTATGCAGTTGTTGTTGAATTTTCATATAGATCTTTGAAAATGAGTTTGAACTTGATCGGATGAAAAACAAAAAAGTTTCATACAACAGTTTTCCGCGAATTTTCCACATTTCCCGACAGAATTTTTCAAAATCCGTTCTTAGTACTCACTTTCAGCATAAGATAAAACTACTGTGAAAATCTCATCTTCCTATCTCTTATGGTTTCGGCTGTGCGACGGTCACCAGTCAGTCAGTCAGTCAGTCAGTCAGTCAGGTTGAACTCTTTTTATATATATATTTTTTATAAGTATTAATTCAATTTTATTACAGAAGGAAAATTTACAAGATGTCCATGACAATGCTCCGGTATTTTTTTAAGTTCTGTCTTGACCTTTGACCTTTTATATTAAAAATATTTATTTATTATATAATTCTAATTTTTAGATTAATGCATTAACAATTTTGGCTGATTCAATTTTGTTTAAAGGAATCCAAAATTATTTTCGCATGCACAAACGTTTAGAGCAAAAACATCGAAAATCCCTTTGTGGTATAATTTGCGATTTTTTAATAAGCAAAAACATTGATTGGAAACCGAAAAATTTTCAAACAATAGCCGAAGAAATTGTGCAGCTATTTCCTTCGAAGTTAAGGTTAGATATTAAATTGTATGTGAGAATCTTTAAAATTACTGATTTTAAAATTTTTAAGACCGATTCTTAGATCAACTAAAAATGCACAGGTTTAAAAGCTTTTGCGAAAGAGAAGAAAAAACACTTTCCATATGTATTTTTGGTCGCAAGATTTTAATTAATTGTCAGTTTTCCCTCAGCTTGTCAGGTTTAAGAGATATTTGCATAAACTTGAGTTTAGCGAGATTTGTTTACATTTGTAAGTGTTCAAAAGATACCAAAATTTGTATTTTGTCATGGAAAATAGGGTTTTTATGGTTTAAAAACAAATCTCAAAAATAATTGTTGATTCTGTCTCTTCTTATTTAAAACTATTCAAATTAATCAGGCAACTCCACTTCAACTTTTCGAAAGTAGAATTGATTCATGTACTTATGTATCTAATCACAATCTCGTTTTGGACCAGCGATTTGCAAAAGGAAAAACAGAGCAATTTCATTCTGAGTTGAGAACTCAAAAACGATACCGAAGCGAAATTGCGATCGAGAATTGAGAACATGCCTGAATAACTCATTTTTAATCGTAGAACTTTTTTTTCTTCTAGATTTTGGTAACAGTATCATTAATTGATTTGAGTTCTGCTACCAAAAATACACATCTTTTTATACCCGTTACTCGTAGAGTAAAACAGGATATACTAAAGTAGAGATTAAAACCGAAACGAATAACGGTTTGGGTTACGGTTACTGTTTTGCCCGATCGTTTTTTTCCGGTTACGGTTATATTACGGTTGTGAGATATGGGTTACGGTTAGGGTTACGGTTATTAGCCTTATTCTGTTTCGGGTTTCGGTTACGGTTACGGTTATTAGTATAAAAAATTACTTTGACAAATCTTGCCCCATTTGGAATCTCATTTATTCAGTAAATATACTTAGTTCAAATTTCTTATACCAAATTTTCACTATTATTTTCGCCCGTTTTAAAGTTTAACATTATAAGTTTTAACTTAAATATAAGAAACTACTCAATTCTCAGAAGTATCGAGCTAAGTTTACAATATAATATACAATATTACGCTATGTACCTTTATGTAACCAATGGATATTCTCAGAAATGACATCTTAATCGATATTGTAGTTACATCTAAATATCATAATAGCATTTAGAGTTTGAAAGTCCAAGCGAATCCTGCAACTCCTGAACACTCAACACTTACATATGTGGGCGGTTCTGCTAACAAAACTTTTGATAACTCAAAAGATCTGCGATCTACCTTGCTTAGCAATCTTGTTTGTTTTAGAAACATATTAATGATGAAGAGATTGTTCATTAGAACTGTTTAGTTTTCAGATCTTTTTTGCACGTGATACCCGTAATCAAAGATCATATACGAGTATAGTGCTTTGCAAATTTCCGTCAAACTGGAATTGGGTTATTTCCCAGATAATTCTATCGAATTAATGTTGTTCAATTTTGGAGTGTGCAAGTGCGAGTGTGTGCGTGATCTTTCTAACAATCAAACATGTTCAATTTCGTTTAACTAAGCACGCACCATGTGCAATTAAAAAGATGAAGCCGTCTGCCTCTGCTGAGGGCCAATGTATGGTATGCCTAGGTTCACCTTATTAATTCCACCATGAGCACGCATACGACAAAGTGAGTCAGAGTTAGACAGAGTGCTACGCAATAGCAAAAACTGGCAATGTCCGAAAGTTGTTGACTGTTGCCTGGTCACAATTTATTGTAGGAGCGCCTCTGGAAATTATCAAACAATTTCCGCTCCAACAAAATTTCCATACAAAATGGAAGGTTTCTTAAGGGCATTTTCTTGGATATTAGTGGCATCGTAATACTAGTAATATCCAAGGATCCTTCTAAAAACCATTTTTGTGCGGAACTAACAAAAATACACACCAAAAATTTATTCAACAAGTATTCGATATCGATATTTCGACATCCCTACTTTCCAGACACTTCATAGTTGTGCCAGCCCATTAGCAACAGTACGGCGCATAATAAATAAGTAGCCAACTTTAGTGAATAAACTCAAATGTATGTAAAATGTTCATTGTACTAGTGGAGGAAAAACCGAAATTAACCCATATATTTGTTTCGGTTACGGTACTGATAACCGGTTTTGTAAATAAAGGTTATACGGTTAAGGTTATAGGAAAAATATTTTTTTCGGTTACGGTTACGGTTTCGGTTTCAAATTTTAAAGTGTTTTTAGCGGTTACGGGTTACGGTTTCGGTTACGGTTTTATGTGAAGCAAATGCTGAAGGTATGATTAAACTATTGTATATATGGATATTATTTTATAATCAGTTAACAAAAAACAATATTATTCTGTATTTTTTATTAATATAGAACCAGAGGAACCAGACTATGGATTAACATGGCTGTTATGCAATATTGATGGCACCGTAATCCTTTTGAAGTTTTGCCACATTGGCAAAATTCTTATAAACGACGATCTGAATCGTTTCTTAATCAAAAAGAACTAGACCTGTTATTAAATGAGTGGCCCATTTTAAAACAGTCTTTTGGTTTTAAATTGGTAAGTTAATAAACAATTTTATGGAACAAATATTAAAATCATCCATGTTTTCTCAGATCAATCTTGATTTTATTAAGCTATATCGGATAGTGAACATGTTTTTTTGAAAGGTTTTCTATCTTCAAGGAAAATATAATGCCAATTGCGGAAAATAGAATAAGAGAGCCCTTTAGCGTCAAGTTGCTAAAATCACTTCGAGGTGCTCCAGAAGGTAAATTATTGATATTTATTATTTAAATATATACTTATGGTATTATTAATTATTTCAACAGAATACGTAAAACGCAGGAGTGTTTTTTGTTTCTACACTAGGGTGTCCCAAAAAAAAAATTTTTGATGCACCGGCATTTTCTGAAAGCTTATGGAGTAAAGTATTTTTGAGATTTTTTCAGATTTTCGAAAGAGGTCCCAACGAATTTCCCCAAAAATGGGGTTTTCCGTATTGATTTCGATTTTTACTTATATCATGGTAAATAACCACGATTTTCTTAGTTTAAAAATCAACATTTGAAAGAAATATGTCCAAATTTTACTTTTATCAGCATAAACCATGACTTTTGGCTTTGCATTTGCTTGTTTAGGTACCATATATTACATTTTTTCGTAAATTTATCATAAATTTTGTTAAAACGCATTATAACTTTTAAAATTTCTATGAAAGTTGAAAAAACTAATTAAGTAGTTTAAAAGATGGTTAAATTTTTTAAGAAACTGAAACCAAGAAATCAATATTTGCTTTTACCGTTCCAGAGTTATACCCTTTTAAAGCTTTGTACCCATTTCATGAAATTAATAATATTAAAAGATGTTTGCCAGTTTTGCATCGGATTTGCTTTAAAATTTGAATTGTGATGTTTTTTCGCGCAACTTAGTACAAACACTAAAAATAACCCCGGCATACGACTTTTAAATTATGACAAAAGGGACCTCTGTACGCATCACCTCAACCCTGTTTTTCAAATGAAGCCTCGGTTCGCGTTTTCAAGTGTACTTTTGTACTTGCAACACACAACGACAACAATTTTAACTTAGATTTTAATGCTTTAGATTAAATTCTCCAAAATTCAGCAAATGTGGACAGGGACATTGGGTACGCAATATACAAAACTCACTTCAATCAAGCAATCGGTTAAGGTACCTCCAGAAGAAGATAATGCTTCATTCCCGAATATCTCTAAAAGCGCACGGTAGATTTTTTTTAAATATTCTTTTATGATGGTATTTGCATGTCTCTAAGATATGGTACTCGACAGCCAAAAAACCGCGATATGGAGTACCATTCTTATACGCCCCCATAAATCAATTCATACAGGCCTAAACCAGATCTAAAGATAGACGGATTCGCGTTTTCAGTTTTACCAACAAATACTTGGTTCGCGGTTTATAGGCAATTTTCTACAGCAATTGTCTTGCCTGTAGATGCCTGTTTTTTAAGATTTTCACTGTATTAGATTTACAATATCCGGAAGAAAGTAAGCTCGTGTGGTTGTTTATACAACAATATTTCTTTGACATTTCGATCAAATCTGAAGATAATAATTCAAATATTTTATCTTTTATAAATGACCTAAATTCTTATAACCCCTTGAATAACTCTTAAAAAATACTTTCCTATAATTTTTTCATAAACACCACCAAAATGAATCTTACATATGAATGTAAATTTTGTAACATCACTTTTTGAAATGATGTCTTTATTTTTTAAACATATCAACGTTATTCATAAAATTTATTTGAACAATTATATGTGTGGATTTATTGATTGTTCTCAAACATTTTCATCAGTGGATTCTTTAAGACGGCACATGAAAAAGGAAGAAAAAACACTAATGCACAAAGCTTTGCCTAAAAGTAAAAATCTGCTTCCAACAGTTAACCCAAATTAACTTACAACTAACCTTGCAAAACAAACTCAATGTTTCAATGATAGTGAGCACCACGATGAATCAATTATTAGTCATTTTGTGTGAGTAAATCGGTGCATAAATGTTAGATACATCTGCATTAAAATTAACATTGAACACATATGCTGATATCAGCTTGCCAAGAAGCAAAGCAAAGGAATTTGAAGAAAATATTCTAGATAATTTAACCAAACCTGTTCAACGAGAATTAGACAGTTTACTAAACATGATTAAGGATAATAAAGAGGCAGTAGCATCAGTTAAGAACCTTATCTCTTTTTGTAAAACCCTTTCAAGAAATGCAGTTCTGAACACTTAATAATTCAAGAGCTTAAAAACTCTTGATTTATGGTTTTCCTGCAAATAAAATTACCATTGATATTTCAATAAGACCTATCAGAAAAAGAATAGTGTGAGCCTTAATTCCAACAAAGCCGAGGAGTTATATTTCCTATTCAACTCTATTTAAAAAAGTATTTTGAATTACCCAATATATTCGATGACTTAATTATTTAAAAAAGCAAAAACCTTGAGTAACTTTATTAACGGGAGCATTTGGAATTTTCGATATCCCCAATCGAATGAGACAGTTCGTCTACCAATTTTTTTATACTTCGATGATTTCGAAACCAATAATCCTTTAGGGAACCACACTCTACCCGTCTTAGCTTCATATTTTCATTGCCAACATCTCTGCCAAATTACAAGAAATATTTATAATTAGTGAGTTTCTTAGCTGGCTCTAGGTCCGAAAAGTTGTGTTTGTTCACAACTGAAAACCTTATGCATTAATGTACCCCAAAATGAGCTGGTTGCCTATACGGTACCGTTTCCATCATTCTCCCAGATGAATCTTCAGTAGGCTTATCGCTGGAGAATACATCACATCAGCTGCCCTTCCATACAATCAATGTTTTAATCAGTTGGGAACCTCAAAAACAATGAAAGTAAAAATAGGACAAGCTTCCATGTTTTCAACTTTCTGGTGTACATAAGCTTAGCTTAGTCAAAGTTCTAAGTCAAAAGCTACAGCTTTTGAGACTTAGAACTGGCCGTTAATTTTGAATGCAAGCATTCAAAAAGCGTTGCGTTGTTTCCTGAAACTTTGTTAGTTTCGTTCACAAACAAAGAGCGTGCCGTCTCTTATAGAGTTTGTATTTTTCTGGCGACCTTTCTAATTTTTTAATTAGTGAGTTCTAGCTGGCTCTAGGTCCGAAAAAGTTGTGTTTGTTCACAACTGAAAACAACTTATGCATTATTGTAGCTAGAACTCACTAATTAAAAATTAGAAAGGTCGCCAGATAAATACAAACTCTTAGAGACGGCACGCTCTCTTGTTTTTGTGAACGAAACAATAAAAAGTTTCAGGAAACAACGCAAACGCTTTTGAATGCTTGCATTCAAAATTAACGGCCAGTTCTAAGCTCTCTCAAAAAGCTTAGCTTTGGACTTAGAATAACTTTGGCTCAAGCTTAAGCTTATGTACACCAGAAAGTTGAAGCAAACATGGAAGCTTGTCCTCATTTTTTACTTTCTGTTTTTTGAGGTTCCCAACTGATTGAAACATTGATTGTATGGGCAGCTGTGTGATGTTTTCTCCATGAATACTGAAGATTCATTCGGGAGAATGATGAAACGGTACCCGAGCAACCAGCTCATTTTTTGGTGAACAATAATGCATAAGTTGTTTGGTGTGAACAAACACAACTTTTCGGACCTAAGCTAGAAATCAAGTAAAAATTAGAAAGGTCGCCAGATAAATACAAACTCTATATAAGAGACGGCACGCTCTCTTGTTTTGTGAACGAAACTAACAAAAGTTTCAGGAAACAACGCAACGCTTTTTTGAATGCTTGCATTCAAAATTAACGGCCAGTTCTAAGCCTCTCAAAAGCTGTAGCTTTTGGACTTAGAACTTTGAGCTTAAGCTTAAGCTATGTACACCAGAAAGTTGAAAACATGGAAGCTTGTCCTATTTTTACTTTCATTGTTTTTTGAGGTTCCCAACTGATTAAAACATTGATTGTATGGAAGGGCAGCTGATGTGATGTTTTCTCCAGCGATAAGCCTACTGAAGATTCATTCGGGAGAATGATGAAACGGTACCGTATAGGCAACCAGCTCATTTTTTGGTGTACAATAATGCATAAGTTGTTTTCAGTTGTGAACAAACACAACTTTTTCGGACCTAGAGCCAGCTAGAACTCACTAATTAAAAATTAGAAAGGTCGCCAGATAAATACAAACTCTATATAAGAGACGGCACGCTCTCTTGTTTTGTGAACGAAACTAACAAAAGTTTCAGGAAACAACGCAAACGCTTTTTGAATGCTTGCAACTTAAGCTTAAGCTTATGTACACCAGAAAGTTGAAAACATGGAAGCTTGTCCTATTTTTACTTTCATTGTTTTTTGAGGTTCCCAACTGATTAAAACATTGATTGTATGGAAGGGCAGCTGATGTGATGTTTTCTCCAGCGATAAGCCTACTGAAGATTCATTCGGGAGAATGATGAAACGGTACCGTATAGGCAACCAGCTCATTTTTTGGTGTACAATAATGCATAAGTTGTTTTCAGTTGTGAACAAACACAACTTTTTCGGACCTAGAGCCAGCTAGAACTCACTAATTAAAAATTAGAAAGGTCGCCAGATAAATACAAACTCTATATAAGAGACGGCACGCTCTCTTGTTTTGTGAACGAAACTAACAAAAGTTTCAGGAAACAACGCAAACGCTTTTTTTGAATGCTTGCATTCAAAATTAACGGCCAGTTCTGGCTCTCTCAAAAATATTTTTATTTTTGTTTTTTTTTTTTTTTTTATGTTTTTTTTTTTATTATTTTTATTAGTTTGTTTTTTTTAATTTTTTTTTTTATATTTTTTTTAATTTATTTATTTTTTTATTTTATTTTTTTTTTTTTTTTATGGGTTTTTAGTTTAGGGTTACTTTTAGAATTTGAGCTGATAAACTTGGGCTTATAATTAAAATGGAAGCTTTCTATTTTCTTTATTGTTTTGATTCCCATTAAATTATTTATTGAGGGAGCTAGTGATGTTTTTTTCGGCGATAATAAATTATTTTGGAATATAAAGACCGATAGGAACAGCCTTTTTGGTGAAAATAGTTGTTTTAGTTGTGAACAAAAAACTTTTTGGACCACCAAAATAGCCAAAAAATATAGCGTTTGAAAATTTGAAAAAAAAAAAATGCAAATTTTTAGTTTAGGTGTTTTGGCCTCAATTACGTACTTGGTTTCTCCCAGATCATTCTCAAGTAACTACTTTTGTAGGTTTTGTAAAATGAGAAAGGAAGACACTCCTTTTCATTTTTAGTTGATCAATTACTTTTTGAGAACTAAAGAAAATTATGCTGTGGATTGTCTGGAATGTAATGTTGCAGTGTCTGGGGTTCGTGAGGAATTCCATTTTCAATCAAATTAATAATTTTACAGTTTTAGACAATTACTCGTCCGATTTGTTGCACGATGTCTTTGAAGGAATTTTTAATTATGATATTTGCCATACTCCTTTATCTATATATATAAAAGAGTTCAACCTGACTGACTGACTGACTGACTGGTGACCGTCCCACACCCCCAAACCATAAAAGATAGAAAGATGAGATTTTCACAGTAGTTTTATCTTATGCTGAAAGTGAGTACTAAGAACGGATTTTGGAAAATTCTGTCGGGAAATGTGGAAAATTCGCGGAAAACTGTTGTATGAAACTTTTTTGTTTTTCATGCGATCAAGTTCAAACTTATTTTCAAAGATCTATATGAAAATTCAACAACAACTGCATACCAATCTTCCGGAAAATTCACCCCCCTGGGTGAAAAGTGGGTGGTCAAGGTTGTATGGGCGAAACTTTAATTGCCAGCGATTAGCTCCAAACTCATTTTCAAAATTACACATACTAAGACATAAAAAAAGAGACTTTCAAATTTTGAAAAATCTATCCCCAAAGTCGGAAAATTCACGGAAAACTGTTGTATGAAACTTTTTTGTTTATTATCCGATCAGATTCAAACTCATTTTCAAAGATGTATATGAAAATTCAACAATAACTGTGTTCCAATTTTCCGGAAAATCCCTCCCGAAAAAGTCGGAAAAGCGCCGGAAAAGTTTGTATTGTAAACATTTGATTTTCATCAGATTGACTTGAAACTTGGTTCGCAAGCATAGTACGCAAAATATTCGACACGTGTTTTCCCGATTTCGGAAAATCCGCCCACGAGGAAAATGGCTGGAAAATTCTGCATGCAAACAACTATTTTTTATCCGATTGGCTTGAAATTCGGTTTGTTAGGATAGAATACGAAATAGTTTGAAATGTGATTTTCCGAAGTTGGAAAATTCGATCTGGCGGTCGGAAAATTGCCGGAAAATTCTGCATGAAAAAAAAACTATTTATCACCCGATTGGCTTGAAACTCGGTTTGAAAGGAAAAAATACGAAATAATTAAAAATGTGATTTTTCAATGTCGGAAAATCCGCCCCCAGGTGTGAAAATGCCCGGAAAATTCTACATGCAATAGAATTATTTTTCATCCGATTGACTTGAAACTCGATTTGTAAGGTAAAAAGGAAAATTCATTAGTGTTATCATTTTCCGATGTTGGAAATAACGCCGGGATGGTGGGATGTGGGCGGGAAGTGTGTGGGATGTGGGAGGGATGTGAGTGGGATGTGGGCGGGAAGTAGGAGGGATGTGGGCGGGAAGTAGGAGGGATGTGGGAAGGGATGTGGGGGGAGTGGAGGGATGTGGGAGGGATGTGAGGGGTGGGATGTAGGTGGGACGGATGTGGGAGGGATGTGGGAGGGATGTGGGAGGGATGTGGGTGGGATGTGGGAGGGATGTGGGTGGGATGTGGAAGGGATGTGGGCGGGAAATGGGAGGGATGTGGATGGGATGTGGGCGGAATGTGGGCGGGATGTGGGAGGGATGTGGGAGGGATGTGGGAGGGTTGTGGGTGGGATGTGGAAGGGATGTGGGCGGGATGTGGGAGGGATGTGGGTAGGATGTGGGAGGGATGTGGGAGGGTTGTGGGCGGGATGTGGGAGGGATGTGGGAGGGATGTGGGGATGTGGGCGGGATGTGGGAGGGATGTGGGAGGGATGTGGGCGGGATGTGGGCGGGAAGTGGGAGGGATGTGGATGGGATGTGGAAGGGATGTGGGCGGGATGTGGGCGGGAAGTGGGAGGGATGTGGGTGGGATGTGGGCGGGTTGTGGGCGGGAGTGGGGGGAAAGAGGTGGGTGGGAAGTGGGTGGAAATGAGTGGGAACTGTGGGAAATTGGGTGTAAAATGGGTGGGATGTGGGTGGACTGTAGGTGGGAAGTGGATAGGATGTGGATGGGATGTGGGCGGAAGTGGGAGGGATGTGGATGGGATGTGGGCGGGATGTGGGAGGGATGCGGATGGGATGTGGGCTGGAAGTGGGAGGGATGTGGGTGGGATGTGGGTGGGAAGAGGGAGGGATGTGGGTGGGAAGAGGGAGGGATGTGGGTGGGATGTGGAAGTGCTGTGGGCGGGATGTGGGCGGAAAGTGGGTGGGAAGTGAGTGGGAAGTGAGTGGGAACTGGGGAAATTGGGTGGAGAGTGGGTGGGAGTTGAAGGAAAAACCCATCAGCAAAGTTCGATTTCTGGGTTCTGCGGTGTATTATTATATCTAATATTTGTTTGGTTCTATACTGTTGAAAGCGCAGCGAAGCGCGTCGGGTTATTATCGGATATATCTAACTTGCATAATCATATTATTATTCACAACAAACAATATACAGAGCTATTTAATGATACCCTCAAGCCAAAACACCATTTTTTAACCCATTATCCACAAATCATACAAATGTCTGGACCTTTAAGATACCTTTGGACTTTTCCATTTGAGTCTAAGCATCGAGAACTCAAATCATACTGTAAAAATATTTATAGCCGAGTAAATTTAACTTATTCTATATCAGTAAAGTATAATTTCATTTACGCCAACAAAATGTTAAATTTCAAAAAAAAACATTTATTATTCAGTAAATCAACATGTCTTTTTAAAAATTCTATATCTTATGATCAATTTCAAACAAAATTTCCAGAAAAAGATTTTTCCTCAGCAAGAAGTTATTTGTACGTAAAAAATTTGGTTTCTGTTTTAAACGTGGGTTGATTATATTTTTCAACGACCACAATTTTTCATTTACGAAATTCATGATGTTGTTTATGTTGATGAAAACGTATTTTTATTTTGCCAAGAATTGAAATCGATGTTTCGAAAACATTTTAATAGCTATGAAGTTACGAATCGCCCTAATTTTCAATTAATAGATCTTAAGCTTGTAAATAATCCCCTATTCATATTCATAAATTTAATTTAAGTTCTTATGTTAAACCAAAAGTTGTTTTAGTATATAAGATTTTTCAATATTAAATAAGAACCTTATAATCTGTGAAATTGTTGGATAAAACTGCATTTTTAATACAAAATAAAAATAAATTCTAATACCTAAAATAATACATAAGGCATATTTATTGCCTAAAATGTATGCGTTTCTATTACCTAGAAGACGATTTAAGGTCATACATTTCCTTAAATTTAAGGTCTCATATTACCTAAAGAGCTTATTTATTGACTAAAATGTAGGGGTTTCTATTACCTGAGATGACGATTTAAGGTCATACATTTCCTTAAATTTAAGGTCTCATATTACCTAAAGAGCTTATTTATTGACTAAAATGTAGGGGTTTCTATTACCTGAGATGACGATTTAAGGTCATACATTTCCTTAAATTTAAGGTCTCATATTACCTAAAGAGCTTATTTATTGCCTAAAATGTAGGCGTTTCTATTACCTGAGAAGACGATTTAAGGTCATACATTGCCTAAAATTTTAGGTAACATATTATCTAAAAGCAAATTTATTGACGAAAATGTAGGCCTTTCTATTACCTAAAAAAACGTTTTATGGCACTATATTGCCTTAAATTTTTGGACACATATTACCTAAAAATCAAATTTATTGCTTAGAAAACTTTGAGGTAATGGAGGCCTGAATTTAAGTCCATATATTCCTTGGCTGTTTTTTAGGTCATATGGACTTAAATTTCAGGCAATTTTTAACATTTTTAGGTAATATTTTTTTCTGAGTGTACTAATGTCAAACTGAACGTCCTTAAAAAAATCGTTAACTACTAAATTTAACGTGTGTGCAGCACAACGAACTGTAATTAAAGACTCCTCCATGGAATTTATTCAGTTAACTTCCTCATCGTCCAAATCAAGGAATGGTTTTGATTCACATGAGCAGTCTTCATCAACATTGCATTCGTTATAGTCGCATTCCTTTTTCGCTATGCAGTTGTCATTTAAAAGTTCGCCTGCTCGAACCATATTTGCTCCATTATACACGGTGATAGTATAAATCTGGCCTAGAGAAATGTCGTAGGATTGGAGAACTTCTTGAATGATAGCACTCAGATTAAGACTCGTACGCTGGACGTGGACCTCTTTAATAGCCAGCGTGTAAGTGCGAATTTCTTCATCTTTGTGAATCTGACAGTTAATGCCAATTATGGCGCGATCCAAACGACTTACGCAGTCAACTTTAATTGATATCAAGATGAAATAATTCGTAAGAACCATTTTTAATTTAATTAATATATTTCTGCAAATACATATATTAATATTTATGTAAACATTTGTATATAGATATGTATGTATGTATTTCTTGCATAATTTAAATTAAACAATTTAAAAGGAAATTTATACATACATACATATATAACAAAGAACATTACATCTCCAATAAAAATTGATACATACACACACAAATATGCACAATCTGCTAACATATGTTTGTACTCACCGATTTTTTAGAATTCCAACTAATTTCATTGCGGATGGTTGAAGCTTTGATTTCACAAGGCTTCGAATATGTTGGCGATTTATGGAAATTGGCTTTTCAAACGCATTACATGGCGGCTCAAGAATTTTCTTGAAGCCAGAGTGTTTAAAAATTTTTAGGGGCCGCCCATTTTTGTGACCATTTCTATACACGTCGTCCCAGCTGGTCTCCACTTAATTTTAGTTTTATGAATGCTTGTTCTATCTGTAAATTGTGATTTATTACAACAATGATTGAACAAGAAAGTAAAATAAAAAGTCAGAGAGCGTTCTCTCTATCTGCTAATATTAGATCTGGTCAACTGTCTGCTCGCTCTCTGCTTCAGCTTGCAAGTCTATAATGTGTTGTTTTCACATCTTTTGTCTCTTTTCCTTCTTATTATTTCATCATGGCGACGCGTCAGTGCGACTCGTCGCTGCTGCAGTTGTCTGCAAAGCAATGCATAGAAATGTGCCCGTACCGGACGAGACACTCAAGAAAAACAGAAAAAAATGTGCCCGTTGCCGACTACTAAATGTGCATATATGTATGTACAATGTACATTGCACATACTGTGTTAACTGGGGGAATTTATGCACTGCAAGTTAAAGCGTTTTGCATCTATTTGTATGTACTTACATATGTGGTTATAGCGAAAACCGCGGGTTTTTGCGCCAAAAATCATGCACTCATACATACATATAAACGAAAGGACGCTTACGCATGTTGTACGCGAGGGCGCGTAAATCAATTTAGTGTATTAATCGGCAACACGTAGCCAAATATGTATGAAATATGTGGAGTGTAAGTGTGTTTGTCAGTTTGACATAAAAATGTGGGAATAAAAACAAAACCAAGACTAAAGTCCGAAAATATGTATGTTTGTATATACGAGAACGTCGTTGCAAATCGAATTGAAACATGTGTATATACATTTGTGAAGTCAAACATGTATGTATGCTCGGTTACTAAATCAAATGGCTCACATTAAACGAATTTAACCTTATGTTCAAAGCAATTTATATAAAAAAGCCATACAAGCTTAGTGCAAAGCACAATAGTTTTACTATAATATCTATAGATTTCCAATATTTTCATTTTCACGTCTTTAAAAAAGCATTTGATTTTGTGAACCGAACCTAATTTTTTTGAAAAAGTGGTCCGGTTCGGGTTCAGGATTCGAAGACTCAAAATTTTAGGGGTTCGGTTCATGGACCGGTTCGTCGGACAAAAACCCGAACCGAACCGGTTCGAAGGGGTTCGGTTCAGGACCGGTTTGCAGCCTTGATTTAAAACCTTAAAAAAATTCCATCGAGTGGTTTTCAATTTATTCCATTTTCTAAGTTAGACCTCTATGGGCGGGGTACTAACCACTTGACGTGCTGAAGAAAAACTGGGTATGAGGTGTTGCTACCTGATGCCTCTAGTTTCACAATTTATTGGTCCCAATCCCAGGCCATAAAAAAAGTTGCATTTTGTTCCACAGTGTAATACATCTCTTCTATTTGGTGACCAAACCGCTGAATTTTTTATTGTAAATACAGAGGGCGAGCGCATTCTAATAATGGATAATTGGTTATCAATCATCCACGAATGCGGACAAAGAGTATGTGTGGCCGAAATGGGTTCTTGCGATTGTGGCTTTTGTACCCACAGACCAATATCATCGCAACAACTACTATCGGACAATGCTGACGATTTTATGGTAGACCAAGAGAGTCATTCAACGGACAGTGCTGTTGTTATGGCTGAGGAAGAGAGTCATTCGACCAAAATTAAACGCTACATGCCCGATTCACAAGATAACGAAATTGTAGCATCGGCTCAATACTGTGAATACATGCTATGCTTCGCAGCCCCAGTCCAGAAGATGAGGAATTTCTTCATGATGTAATCCAAGTTGAAAGAAGAGCTAGTCTTCTTTCTAATAATGGATAATTGGTTATCAATCATCCACGAATGCGGACAAAGAGTATGTGTGGCCGAAATGGGTTCTTGCGATTGTGGCTTTTGTACCCACAGACCAATATCATCGCAACAACTACTATCGGACAATGCTGACGATTTTATGGTAGAGCAAGAGAGTCATTCAACGGACAGTGCTGTTGTTATGGCTGAGGAAGAGAGTCATTCGACCAAAATTAAACGCTACATGCCCGATTCACAAGATAACGAAATTGTAGCATCGGCGCAATACTGTGAATACATGCTATGCTTCGCAGCCCCCAGTCCAGAAGATGAGGAATTTCTTCATGATGTAATCCAAGTTGAAAGAAGAGCTAGTCTTGGCTTACCACCTGACTATTTAATTATACCTACCGTATCACATTTAAAACATATAAATAAAGTATATCAAATTTAATAATCTGGCGTTCGACATTTTTATTGGGCAGAAACATAAACTTCGACACTTTTCACTTTCAGATTTTACAAATACCCCTTCACCCTTGTCTATGAATTTTATGACCTCATGTCAACCTTTTTTAAAAGAGGGTGGGAACCTGCTGTTTTTGAAATGTGTGTCTCTTAATAACAAAACACAGAGGAAATACTCACTTGCTAATGTATTTAAAGGAACGTGCGATTGTACCTGACTACCGTCAGTATAAAATGGTTTTGAACTCTAAATACTTTCATCAGTCCACTTCAATAGTGATTCGGTGTTACACGTTTACGACAAAATAAAATTGAGTAACTGTGCAGTGAATGAACAACATATAACGAAGAAAAAAACAATACATTGCAAAATAAAAAAAAAATTTTAAATCAACAAATTCGTGTACTTGAACGAGAACAATTAAATAACAATTGCCAGTATGAATTTACCAAAAGTTACTTGTGACTTGTGCGGTCGTACATTAGATCTTGAGGTCTTTAATGACCACTATACAGCCTGTAAAGGACCTGCTAATGCCTTCAATATTTTAATGGCATCGTCGCAAAAACACAAAAAAAACAACTCATGAGGACAAACAAAGACAAATATGCTGTAACTCAACCAACAGCGTCCAAACGCAATCGAGAAACTGGAGATCATGGGTACCATGATGATGAGGAGCCCACAACGTCTAAACGAGCAAGGACCATGAATGAGGTATTGATGCGAACATTGCATAAAAAGCATCCAGTTAAAGTGGATTAAATAGCCCAGAAAGTTAAAGCCAGCGCCTACAATACGCACTTGAGAACCAACTCACATAAAGACAAGGTAGTAGCTCAAATGGAGAGGAATTCGAACATTGTTTTAATAAGTCCTGAAACACGATTCCCTGCTCAGACATATAGAGTACTAACAGATCAATCGAGTACGATTGATGTTAAAGAGTTCTACTCTCAAATTAAGGCTGATATCATTCAACTAATTGATTTTTGTATGACAAAATACAGATCAATTAAGTTTACCGTGACGATGACGGTACAGCTGAATCAATTAAGGATTTTGGAACCCCAAATACATCCCTGTACGAACAAGAGCTGATCGAGGAACGGTTAACCACTGTGTTCGACTACTTGGCTACAGCGAGCAGCGAATTCCAGGAAAAAGACAGTGGCTGGGCAAAAAAATGTTTCTAATACGTGAAATCATTATTGTTAAATTGGAAAATATTCCTGCCGGTGGATATATTCCATTGCCCACAAATATAATGAAAAGAAATGCAACCATAAATGTCGAAAATAACGATGCTTATTGCTTTAAATGGTGTCTTTTAGCAATGATTAAGTACCAAAGACTCGAGAGGGAGAACATCCCAATTAATCAAAAGAAGGACAGAAGGAAACAAGTTCCATGTACGTCTACCTATTTCATTGATATTGAAGCTGACATAATTCGTTATGATGGATATATTCTAAATTTTACTGGAATTCAATTCCCAATAACAGTTAAAGGCATTAAACTCTTTGAAAAAAACAACCCAACTTTTAGTATAAATGTGTATGAGTTGGAAAAATCATCCAAAAAACCAAAATCAAAGCAGACTGGAAAGAACGACGACTTCGATGTAGTTGGTCCTACTGTCCGAAGTAATGAAGTAAAGCCAAACCACGTAAACTTGCTCGGAATTTACAACCCAACCCAATCAATGATGCACTATGCTTATATCACCAGCATGAAAACATTGACTAAGTCCCAAAACGGCACTGGTAATAATAACGCCCAATTTTGTTATGACTGTCTAATGTATTATTCGAGTGATGATAAAATACATTCCAAAGCATGCGGAAAAGTATCTTCGAGCTATGCCAAAAAAGGAGAAACTACAAGCTTTATGAATTGGCATAAAAAACTTTCGCCTCCTGTAACAATATATGCAGATATTGAAGCTATTTTGGAATACTATCATCACGCAATAAACTCACCATGTGTGTCATCTACAACCAAGGCACAAAAACACAATGCTTGCGCAGTTGCATTTCATGTTGTTCACCGCTATAATCCCGAATTAAACGAAATGTGGTCCCATGAAGGTAAGTTCTTACACAAAATCTTCCTTATTTTATTTGATTAATATCATTTTTATAATATATTCCGATACAGGTCCTGATTGTATGGCAAAATTTTGCAATGCGCTAGAAGAAAAACTGCTGCCCTATATAACCAGTAGTAGGGTAGTTCATAAAAAGTGTGAAAGTTTATAAAGTTTGAATAAGTTTAATACACCTACATTTCCAGTAGTTTTTCATAATTTTCAAGGTATGATATTCATTTGTTTATTACTGAGCAAGGTAAAAATTTGTCAACTATTCCATGTAATAAGGAATTATACATTTCGATCACCAAACGAGTAAGAAACGACAACGAAAATTATAATATACAATTCATTGACTCTAATAGATTTTTGAACTCTAGCTTAGAAAATTAGCATCAGGTATGAATGTTAAGGACTTTCAAATTTTAAAAAAACTTTCCAAGGTGAAAAATTTGATTTAATGCGCAAGGGGTTTTCCCAGATGATTATTTGGAAATTTTGATAAATTAAGCGATAAATCGCTTCCAAGCAGGGAGATGACCAATTTTGTGATGCAATTATTGCATCAAGTTAACAAGGAGGCAGTTCTGGTTTCAACAAGACGGCGCTCACCGCACACAAGTCGCATAACAATCGATTTTCTGAAGAAATTGTTTCCGGGCCGTTTGATGTCGAAAAGTGGTGATTTGGACTGGCCACCGCGTTCTTGTGGGGATATTTGAAGTCAAAGGTTTACGTTAACAAGCCAAGGACCGTGGAAGAGCTCAAGGACAACATTCGTGAAGAAATAGCCGCTATTCCGGCCGAAATGTTGGCGAAATCGATGGAAAATGCTGCAAAAAGGGCACAATACGCCATCAACGCCAGAGGCGGCCATTTAAGAGATATCATTTTCAAAAATTGATGTAAACAAATCTACTTGGAACAAATTAAATGATTAAGATTGCCAACCGCCAAATTTTTATTTTTTCTTTGATTTTTTTTAAAAAAACATGGGTCCGTCGAATATGGGCAACCCTGTATTATAAATGTATGTGATTATTTGTATTTTAAAATTGAAGCAACGGCTCTTATTTTACACAAAAGATAAAAAAAATGTGGTCTGCGCCTGATTCGAACTCACGACCTTCCTTCCATGAGTTAAGAGACTATCCCTCAACGCCATTGAAACCATCGGCATTAGTCGAAAAAATGTGAACCTCATTTGGCTTGATGCTCTGCCGTTGGCGTAAAAATGTAAACCTTATTTGCTTTGATGTTGAGCAATGTTAAAATCGAAACTAAGTTGACCTTGGCAGCTGTGAAAGGCTTGTTAAATTTTTTGATTTTTTCGTCTGTACACCACGCGCCCCTGCCAACAAGCTTCAAAACGAAAAATCAAAAAGTTTCTATGAGGCGAGGCATCTATTATATGTAGTGTCTTTGCTATTATGCAGATTTGATAGACTTGCCGCCTACACTGGTAAATAAAAGAAGTGCAGGACAAATGCTCGGGTAAGGCGGAGAGTAAAAAGGAGAAGTTTAGCAAAGATTAAGATTAACTAGCATTGGTCACACAGTATAAAAGTTGTAATGTATATGTGGGCGTAATTCCCACTTATAATATTGCAAATCCAGAGTTTATAATTTAAGTTTGTTTGTCCAAGTTGCTGCCCTTCTCTTCAAATGAAAAATGCGTTTTGGTCTCCTTTTATATGTTTATTGCGCCTGTTGTCTTTGAGTGTGCGCTGCCAACTAAAACTCGCTGCTTTTGAATTTGCTGCCCAAAGCTGAGTTGGGTCGATGAGAATAGATAGATCATAAGCAATGAGCGAGGAGAGAGAATTGGACCTGCTAATGTTTAAACGGCAATTATATACATGATACGTTTCATTACGTGATTTCTGTTACATTTGAATTTAAATTCTTGAATGTTAAACTAGTGTTAATTCTAAATGATATAAATGATTGTTCTCCTCCAACATCCTCCCCGCGTTAAAAGAATCTCCTTTTAAACAATTAATATTAATAGAGAGGAAGGGGAGCGAGTTTGTGGATCGGCCGCCTAAGAGTACCCTTTGTTGTTTGAAGATCAGCCACGCGAACTTTCCCGTCGCTGCCTGGGATAGCGTCTATAATGCGACCCAATAGCCACTGGTTTGGAGGTATGTTATCTTCATGGATAATGACGAGTTGCCCAATCT
Organism: Lordiphosa stackelbergi; assembly: GCA_018904235.1. NCBI lineage: Eukaryota > Metazoa > Arthropoda > Insecta > Diptera > Drosophilidae > Lordiphosa > Lordiphosa stackelbergi. The sequence goes on from JAEIFU010000397.1 coordinate 51,417, forward strand.
TTAAATTGGGGTGTTCCTTTGTCCACTTAGCTCGTTGTTGTAAAGAGTGAATGTAGTCGCGTTGCCATAGCGACCAAAATTGTTGCTTCAGGTAGGTCACTCTTTGCCATCTGTCGAGATAGCGAATTTGTTTGTCGCTATCCTTGACGAACATTGAAGTAAAGGGTGATCCATTTAGAAGATGCGCGGAGTTATGGCACGGACATCATTGGGGTTGTCCGACATTGAAGTAAGTGGCCGAGAGTTGAGGATCGCTTCGACTTCGACGAATACCGTTTGCAATTCCTCGAATGTAAGGTTGGAATTGCTGATGTTCTTCAGGACCAGTGTCTTTGCGGATTTAACAGCAGCCTCCCAAAGCCCTCCGAAATGTGGTGATCTAGGGGGAATAAAGCAGAATTGAAACCCTTTACAATTGCTGTATAAATTGATTTGATCAACAACGTTAGAGTTCATAAACTTTTCTTTGAATTCCGCTAACTTCGGCGCTGCGCCAACGAAGTTTGTTGCGTTATCGCAATACAATCGATTCGGAACGCCACGTCGTGAGATGAATCGTCGAAGACACAGTAGAAAGGCGTTTGTCGATAGTTCAGAGACCAGTTCTATGTGAATTGCCTTTGAAGAAAAACATACGAATATGGAAGCATACGTTTTATAGCGTTGCTTTCCTCTCAATTTGTACGAAGTGTAGAAGGGTCCACAGAAGTCAACACCAGTCACTAGGAATGGCCGTTCTCCACCTTGCAAGCGATCGGCTGGAAGTTGTCCCATTATTTGTTCCAAAAGACCTGGCTTGTAACGAAAACAGTGAATGCACTGACGCACTACAGATCTGATAAGTGCTCTGGCATTGACTACCCAAAGCCTTTCTCGTAGCATTCCTAGAAGCAACTTTGGTCCCACATGTAGATTACTCCTGTGTAGAAATTCAACATACATTCTTGTAAAACGATGATCCTCAGGCATCAACGCTTGATATTTCGAATCAAATGGTATGTCTGCATGTTTAAGCCTACCACCCACTCTCAACACACACACTTTGCTCCGTCCCAGTTGCATCTCGTGTAGAAAGGGTGTTAATCCTTGCAGGCTGGGTTGTAAATCATTATTTTTCTGTAGTGCAAGGATTTCCGAAGCATACGACGATTGTTGAATGTGTGCAACGATTTTCCAAAATGTTGCATTGAGTTCTGGACTGGGTATGTGTAGGATGTCTGCAGGTGTCAGCTTTCGATCTGCCATGGTTCCATTTGTGCTGCGATATATGTATGACATGAACCTTAAGACTCGCAAATATGATGAGCAAGTGTTGACAATTTTATTCAGTATCGACTCTGACGATTCTTTCTGACTGCAAATCATAACGAATTTGGATCGTTGTTCGATTGGAGGAGGAAGACTTTCTGGCAATTTTGGCCAGTTTTCATGGGATTTTACCAAAAACTCAGGTCCTGTTAACCACATATTTGTAAGCAGGTCAGATGATTTGCATCCTCGCGACAAGATATCTGCTGGGTTGTGTGCAGAGACACTCTGTTTGCCACAAAACAATTCAACTGAGATGCATGCATTTGCATCCACTGCAAAACAATTTTTGGAGTCGGTCCATGGAAGAAGTTTTTGTGCAATCTTTCGCCAAGTTCTACTGAGAAGAACTGCTGCGCATATTTCAAGTTTGGGTATAGTCTGTACCTTAATTAGAGCAACTTTTGATTTGCCAATAAGCAAGTTGGTTTTGCATTCGGTTTCTATCTGTGTGCGGACGTAGATGCAGCATCCATACGCTCTCTCAGAAGCATCTGCGAAACCATGTATTTCGCAGGGGTTATTCTTAAATGTATGCACGAATCTGGGAAACTTCAGCTGTGCAATTCCTTGCAAGTCATCCGTTAGATCTATCCAAGTGGCCTTTAGGTTACCTTCGAGTGGTGTATCCCATTCAAGTTTCTTTAGTGTTAGATCTTGTTGAAAGATTTTGCACCTAATAACGACTGGACTGATGAGTCCTAACACTGCTCGACAGCATTTTTCCCTAAAGCTCCAAACCACCTTTTTCTAAAGTAAATTGACCCCTGATCACGAAAATCGCCATATAAAAAAATTCTATCGAGGCGTTATCGAGATATTATCGATAAACGCTTTTTTCGATTTTTCCAAAAGTTGACTCCACTTAAACTCTCATAACTTTTTTGTTTTTCAATCGATTTGAAAGCTCTAAACAAATTTTAAAAGCAAATACTTGGCCAAACAGTTTGTTCTCGGACGAAAATGAGCTGGGATCTGTGCTGTTAGAGCTATGGGCTCAAAAAAAGAAAAAATATTATTTTATTTTGCTAAATTTCAAAAATTTATCGAAATTAAAACGCTTGTAGATTCATAACTATACAAAATTGTTATGTTTTTTTAATTGGACAGTAAAAAATATTCAATTTACTTTAACATAAAACCTCATACGAAATGGACATGAAATGGCTTTTTATTCAAGTTTTGGTGAAAAAGGCCAGACTGGCAAGTTTTCAAATTACTTCAGCATTTACAGAAACCAAGTGATTCTTACACTCAAGAATCAGATAATTTGATGTTCCCTGATCGTACTTTACACTGTGACGGTTTGACACTCAAGTGTGACGCTACTGGACGCAGTGTAAACCGAACCTCAGTTGTTTACCGCAAGAAAAAATTATGGTTAATCTTAATTTAATTTCTAAGAACGTTTGGTAAATTAAGTCTTGAAAATGACCAAATTTAAATGCAAAAAGAGCGTTAACTTATTTTGCAATGTTTACGGGTTGCATGTTAGAACTATCGAACGAGATAACAAAAGGAGTCGCTTAAAATATCGTATTTTAATTACTTCAAACTGTCAATAAAAAATTATGGTGCTAATTGGGTTCCCACACCTGTTATGCGTAAATTGCCGTAGAATTCTCGCAAAAGTAAGCTTCAGAAGAAAAATTTTGTATTTGATAGTCTAATGATTTAAAGGGGTACAACAAGAGATCCAGAGTATGTTCGAAAAATAGATACGAAGTCTTCAGTATTTCTGGCTAGTTTTCAGGTAACACGGGCCTAGCCGAGCGATAATCAAAGATCCTTAATTGTCATTCCTACAGATTAATTCAAATTTTCGTATAAAATTTTAAAATTAAAATAATTATCAACAGTTTTAACAATGTCTCTGAAATTTAACTTTCTGAACTCGAACCTTTAACGCCTTTTATGAAAATTTGAGTGTCAAAAAGCGATGAGCAACGAGAGAGGATTCACCAGAAATGATGTCAATTAACACAGGTACCAAGGCAACAGGGACCTTAATAATTATTGTCATGGATTCATCCGAGAATCTCGAGAGTCGCATACTGCCGCAAAAAGTGGTGCCATATATTTTGCAAGTGATTAAAATTAAATTTGATTGATTTTGCAATAAATATGTTTTATTAGAATTATTCTACGCCTGAGCTTATTAAAACTACTCACTTAAGTCAGAAAAAAACAGCCCCAGCGGCATCTGAAGAAAAATATAGTTTTGTCCATTTCACCAAAAAAAATCATATAAAATCCACCTTATGTCCGATTTCCGTAAGTGAGGTCTTATTTCAAAAGTAAATTGAATATTTTTTACTGTCCAATTAAAAAACATAACAATTTTGAATAGTTATGAATCTCACAAGCGTTTTAATTTCGATAAATTTTGAAATTTAGCAAAATAAAAATAATATTTTTTCCTTTTGGAGCCCTGGGCCGCCCTAACAGCACAGATCCCAGCTCATTTTTGTCCGAGCCAAGTATTTTATTTTTAAAATTTGTTTAGAGCTTTTTAAATCAATGAAAAAACAAATTTTTATGAGTTTTTTGGTGCCGCCGATTGTGGATCGAAAAAAGTGTTTATCGATAATATCTCGATAACGCCTCGATAGAATTTTATATGGCGATTTTCGTGATCAGCGGGTCAATTTACTTTGAAAAAAGTTGGTTTGGTCCGATGGGGAAAATCGACTCTCATTTTGTCGAGCAGTGTAATAGATCAAAAATTCTTGCAACGGCTGATAAAACTGATCGTCTTGTAATCGGTTCAACTGGTTTGAATTGGTTTTGAAAGACAAATATATCGAAGTTTGGTTGCCATGCAAGACCTAAAGCCTTTGTTGTTTCGTGCTCGTCAAGTTCAATAAAGACTTCGTTCTGTGAAGTTGGCGTAACATGTGGTGAGTTGCTACTGAAATTGGTTACTGAAGACCACATTTCGACAGGAGATTGACGAGTTCATCCTTCTTGAGCTGAAGTTCTTCTACCTCGTCCGCTCCAGTGAGGACATCGTCTACGTAAAGATCGCTGCGTAGTGTAGCAGCTCCGATTGGAAACTCCTTTCCATATAGATCGGCAATGTGTTGTAGGGCTCGAATTGCTAGAAACGGTGCAGCGGACATTCCGTACGTTACCGTATTCAAGCAATATATTTCAATATCGCTGTTTGGGCTAGGTCTCCACAGAATTAATTGAAAACTTCTATCCTGTTCGTCAACGATGAACTGACGATACATCTTAGCTATGTCTCCTGTTAATGCGAATCGATTAAGGCGAAATGATAATAGCGTAGTAATCAAATCTTGCTGGATTGTAGGTCCAACCATTAAAATTTCGTTTAGTGACTTTCCTGAGGTTGTTTTTGCGGATGCGTCGAAAACAACTCTCAGCTGCGTTGTCAGACTTTGCGGTCGCAATACACAATGGTGAGGAATGAAGTAGTGGGGCTGTTCTAAATCAATATGTGGAGCTAAAGACATGTGGTTCAAAGCGATATATTCATCCATGAACGCGCAGTATGCCCTTTTGAGTTCATCATCGCGATCGAGTTTTCGTTCAAGAAGTTTGTAGCGTTTCATTGCATTATTGAATGATGACCCCAATAACGACTTCAACCCTTTAAATGGCAATCTAACTTGCACACGACCATCATGTCGTAGTGCAACTGTGTTACAGAAGTGCGCTTCACAGCGTGTTTCTTCATCAGTTAACGTATTGGGTTTAGAATCGTACTCCTCTATGCTCCAGAATTTTTCCAAAAGTAATTCAAGTGGTTCCACTTCTTGTGTGAAATTGCAAATTTGTACAGAATCCATTCTGGCTTGACCCATTTGTCCTCCAATAATCCAGCCATATGCCGTATTGAGAAGACATGGCAAGTTTTCACCTAAGCTGTATTTGCCGTCTCTTATTGCATCAAAGAAGCCTTCGGTATTAATTAGTACATCGATTTTGTTTGGTGATGCAAACTCTGGATCTGCTAAAACAATTCCGGGTGGCAAGCTCCAATTTGAAGTGCTGATTCTCTCCTGAGGCTGGTTTGTGCAGATCTTCTTTATTACAGAGAATGTTGACGCCCATTCGAAATCAGAATAGCGAGACTTGAGCGTTGTGACCACTGTATAGTTGATCCTTTGTTTTCCATTAGATATTCCAGTGACTTCTTGATGTACGCGTTGTTTGTCTAGATGAAGACGCTTTACTGCTTCCTCAGTTATAAAACTGACTTCCGAACAAGAATCTAAAAGAGCACGAACAGAATGGAAACGACCAAGCTTGTCCTTTATTTGTATAACTGCAGTTGGCAATAAACCTCTTCTGGATGTGTGTGCAAGCAGAGTAACATTTCCTTGCGATTTTTGTGCTGATATTGGAACCATAGCTTGATTACTGGTCTTTAGTGAAGCTGAAGTTGGTTGAATCGTAAATTGGTGTAAGATTGTATGATGTGTAGATTGACAAACCTTGCATCTGGACTTAGACTGACATTCCTTTACTCTATGATTTGTACGCAGACAATTGAAGCAAATGCCGGTTTTCTTAACATGATCGATACGCTTTTGTACTGAAAGATCGGCAAACGATTTGCAGTTATACAAGTAGTGTTCAGTAGATTTACAATACAAGCATGCACAGCTTGTATTCACAAATGTCTTAGAAGTTGACGAGTGCCTTGACCTATCCCTGTTAGGTTGACTCGAACTTCCCCTCTGTGTCTCAAGAAACTGACACCGTCTATTGAGGATATTACAACACTCCTCCCATGAAGGTAGTTTTTCAAAATCTTGCTTCTCATCATATTTAGATTTGGTTTCAGAGTCAACTTTGGTGAGAAGAATGTGGATCATGATGCTATTCATTATATTTTCTGCCGATCCAAGAGTTAGAAGTGATTCCCGGATCGCGGATGCATTATCAACTAGTTTCTGTAGTGCTGTTGCCTCTGGTTGTGCCATTACTGGCAGTAAAAATAAGCTTGAGATACAGTCGCGAAATATAAGTACATCGTTATCGAATCTAGATCCCAATCGAGCCCATGCCTTTTCATAATTCTTTTCAGTTAATTGAAAGGATTGCACGACTTCAAGTGCAGATCCAGACAAACAGTCAATCAAATAGTTGAACTTGTCCATGGTTGGAATGGACGAGTCATTATGCACCAAGTTTTCGAATGATAATTTAAAGCGCTTGAAATTCGAATATTTGCCATCAAAACTAGGCAGTTTTAGCTTTGGCAACCTATTATGGTGTATGGCACCTGCCGAAATCGTGCTGTTTAAAAGGCTGGCATCTGCTGAATCTGTAGGACGCCGTTTCGCTTCGATCAGAGACATGATCTTTACCTTTGCAACGATGAAATTTTCCTCTAACTCTGCACGTGAAGTATCAATGGAATGCAAGTTTTCTATTTTCGTTTGGATTTGAATCAGCTGATTGTAATATGACTGTAATATTTGCATTCTGCACTCAAGGGCACTGACCTCCTCTGTTTTACCGTTAGCAATAACCTTCTCATGTAAGTTTTTCATGTGTCGCTCAAACACAGTTCTCTGAGATCTTAGAGAAATCAGCTGGTTCTCCGTTCTGGCCTTTGCAGCTGCACTAGCATTGGTACCAGCACCAGCAGCTGCATCTTCATAGTCGCTCATTGTTTTGTCAAAATTAAATTTTACCTGTTTGTTGATTAGCTAAGTCAACGCCACAAATAAATGAATTTAACAACCCTTATTAATTGAACGCACGCAACAATTTTAGTTTAATATGTATCTCAAATTGGATGTGTGGACAATGATGATGAGATGGTACAAGTGGAGATGTGTGTACGAGTGTGTGTGAGAACGTGTATGAGAATGTGTGGGTGTATGTGTGTGTGATCAAGTGTGGTGATGATGTATGTAGATAATTTTTAATTGGGGTTATGTTTCCATAAGATTATACTTGCGGTTAATGTATGTGTATGTGTGTGTGTTGAGAGTGTGAAAGAAATCAGCGATGATGTTGCGCACATGTGCTGATGTATGTGATGTAATCCCCCTGATGATTGTTTCATATGCTCCCTTAGGTTGATGTTCCTGAGGGCCGTGGTGTAAGTTGTATGTAGAAGTGTGAAGGTAAGCAAATCCAGCGATGTGAGTTTAACCTTTGCTTGTTAAACTCTCCCTTCCTCACTCCTGATGCTCCCACTCGAACCGCGTTGGCAATCTATCAGCAACTAATACGAAGAAATTAATTATTGCACTCCAGATTTTGCAATTGGACGAAACTTATCCTTTTCAAAGCCGTCCTGTCACGGTCGCCAAATTATGTGGGCGTAATTCCCACTTATAATATTGCAAATCCAGAGTTTATAATTTAATTTATTTGTCCAAGTTGCTGCCCTTCTCTTCCAATGAAAAATGCGTTTTGGTCTCCTTTTATATGTTTATTGCGCCTGTTGTCTGTGAGTGTGCGCTGCCAACTAAAACTCGCTGCTTTCGAATTCGCTGCCCAAAGCTGAGTTGGGTCGATGAGAATAGATAGATCATAAGCAATGAGCGAGGAGAGAGAATTGGACCTGCTAATCTGTTTACATTGTTTAAACGGCAATTATATACATGATACGTTTCATTACGTGATTTCAGTTACATTTGAATTTAAATTCTTGAATGTTAAACTAGTGTTAATTCTAAATGATATAAATGATTGTTCTCCACAGTAAAAAAGTAAAAGGGGTTAAAAGAAGTGTTGTTGAGAAACTAACACATGAAAACTACATTGAATGTATTCGAAAAATAAAACCATTTTATGGAGACAAAGAGTTATTAGAAGTAGAGGTCATACCCTTTATACAGAAATAATTAACAAAATAAGTTTAAATTATCAAGATGATAAGCGCCATGTAATGGACGATGGAATAACACTTTGGCATGGGGTCATAAAATATTAGATAATATAATTTGTATAAGGTTTTGTTGTTAAAACTTTTTATTTTAAAGTAACACAATTTAGAAATATATTTATTTGTTAAATTATAAGATGTACATAGAACCTATATATTAAAGAAAATAAATAAAAAAAAAAATGATATATCAAACAACGAACAAATGGTGTTTTAGTTCTTCAATAGGTTTTTTTATTAATCCACGAATTATGAGTATCATCAAAGCCTAGCTATTTAATAAATACTTGTTTCTTTTCAGTTTTTAAAATTTTTTCAATCAAATATGCTTTTTTGTCTTTAACTTTTTGAAGCTCAGGTTCATAAAACGACCCTTTAATAATTTCTTTATTAAAGTCTTCTAAAACATATGTGACTGGATTAGTAATTTTAAAAATTTCAGTAGTCCAGTTAGGTTCATATCCCTTAGCAAATATTCCTTTGTACTTATTATACGTGATCACCAACGTTAAACTTATGCTTTGGAAAAATTTTTGGAATATTATAAACAGTACGTAGAATGAATTTTTCATTTCTTTTGTTAACGTCAGTCGGTCTCATTTTAAAGGTGCGATGATAAGTGTTATTGTATGTTGTTATTAAATGTTGTAATTTATGAAAGTTTCCCTGCAAGCTAAACATTCGCCACATGATATTTTTAAGAGTTCGGTTGAACCGCTCACAGATTGAGGCTTTCAAGTGTGTGTATGTATGATAATGATTAATGTTGTTTTCAATCATCAGATCCTTGAAACTCGTATTGAAAAATTCTTTGCCCTGATCAGAATGGATATTTTTGGTTTGTGCTTAGAATATTTGAATATATTCTTAATCGCTGCAACGATATCAGTTGATGATTTAGATTTAACTGCAGCGGCAAATGTAAACTTTGAAAATGTATCTATAACTGTGAGTAAGTAACGATTTCCTTCATTAAAGGGCATAGCAGAATAAGCATACATAAACTGCCCCCACTCCGATCAGCACCAAAATTTAATATGTTGTTGCCATCAATGAGAAACTCGCTCTCCTAAAATTTTAGTCTTCTAATCGCTATTGGAGTGGAGTTATGAGGGCGGAAAGATAAATCAAAAAACTCGTTTATCTTCAGAACCGCTTAACCGATTTGAATGGGTTTAATATATGTTATAACTTATAACATCATCGGATTTTAGGTGAAAACATATTTTTATTGTGCGGTCCAAAAAAATTTCTGATTGCATACAAATTTGTTTCATGAAAAGTAGAATAATTTGAATCCTCAGGCGTTTTGCATATTTGACATATTTGCATATCTTCGACCTAAAAGCATATTTGAGAATATGCTAACATATTTTAACCTATTTCGACCTATTTTGGAATATGTCATACGCTTTTACATATTTAGAGAAAAACGAGAAAGGCAAAGCTAACTTCGTCTGTACGAAGTTTTGATACACTTGAAATAGCTGTCGTCCTCCAGATCAAGAATATATATAGTTTATAGGGTCGGAAATGCATATTTCTATGCGTTGCAAACTTTTGGGCAAAATTATAATACCCTTTGCAAGGGTATAAAAAGCATATTTTGGATATGATCATCTTAAAAAATTTTAAATATTTATGCCAAAATTTTGAATTTTTTAGACCAGAAAAAAAAAAACCTTAAATCCGATGATATTACCATTTCTTAGGCAAAAAAAATATTATTAAAATTTTCAAATAATTTTTTCAAGGTGTACATCGATTTTTAACTTTTCTAGTTTTTTGCTAGTTGTTTCCATAAGATGTCCTTAACAATGCATTTTTTTTGCAGTGCCATCGGGAATCATCTTCATAGTGAATACCAATAAAATATGTGAATAGTTTTACAAATATATTTTTTAATATTGACCACACTGTAACAACTCACACAGAATTGACAGATAATTTCCCCTTGTTTCCCCTTTTAAGATGATTTACAGGGTGCCTAATATGTATAAAATATTAATGAAAAGTACTAATTTAACGTTTAATTATTTTTCACCATGTGGTACTCTTGGGATGTGTTTGCAAAAATTATATGTTGTTAGGGACCTCTTGATGAAAAACCCAGCAAAAAACTGTCGGTGTCGCAAAAGGCTGTCACCATAAAAGAATTATTTGAAAATTTCAATAATATTTTTTGGGCCAAAGAATTGGTAATAAAAATGTGGAAAAATTATTTTTTGAATTGTGCTGTGGACACTTACAACATATATTAAACCCATCCAAATCGGGTAAGCGGTTCTTAAGATAAACGGGTTTTTTTTATTTATCTTTCCGCCCTCATAACTCTACTCCAATAGCGATTAGAAGACTTATAATCAGAGTTGGGCAAATTTTAACTGATTAACAATTAAAAATTAACAATTAACAATTAACAATTGATTAATTGTTAATCTTTAAAAATTTGATTTAAAACTAACAATTGATTTTGTTGATTCAGGGTTCGGAATCGCTCTTTGCACGCAGCTGGGCCTGAGCTGAAAGACACAGCTCGTGAGCCGTGAGCCATCAACCGAACTCGGTTCTAAGCTGGGACCCACAGACTTTGTGGTTCGCGAGTTTTTTACACCTATTTCCCGTGACTGACGACTTCGTAAATCGCGAAAAAATACCGTCGAGGATATAAAATAGTCATAATGGAAAAGTTAATACCAATCAAGTGAAAAATCATGTCAATCTCAATGCATAAGCGCAATTCACAGCTATGGGATTTCCATGGTAATAAGACCGCTAAATACTTAAAAAACTGCTTTTAACACCACTCATGACCCCACATAACGACATAAACCTGATTATGACAGTACTGAACCCCGAACCATGGATGACCAATGCTGAAGAACATGTAAAGCGTATAAAGAATGTCTTAGTTCCTCCATATTAACTGTTAATTTAGAACAAGAGCCTCTTGGCTCTGAGCGAGAAATTCCGTACCCTGCAATCGAATAGTAAGATTTGTATGGTTATTTTTGTAATTTATTTTCCGCAAATGGAGTGCTTATGTCGAACAATTTTTTAAGTCGTTCTTCAACGCTTTGTCTGTACGAGTTGACGCAGTCATTTCCGTGTTTTTGCTTTAAATGGCTTAAAAAAGTTCGATGTGCAGTTTAAACAGCTTTTCAATTTGGTAGTTCGATTTTCTGGACATTTCATGCATAAGCCGTAATATGATTGCCATTGGATTCATTTCCTAAGAATTTAAAAGAAATTCCGTCCAGTAGATGCAGTCGTGGTAGAGAAGATAATAGGGAGCTACCTGCTGCATCGCTCTCCGAAGAAGATAACATTTTAACGGTACTTTATTTCAGTACTTTGTATTTATTTTATATTTATGGGTTTTTTAAAACAAAATAATTTTTCTTTAAATTTACTTCAAAGCACACAGCTTACTTAATTGTTATTTTTAACTGTAGCCTAGAACAATTGAAAAATCAATTGCAATTGATTTAGTTGTAAGTTACAATTAATTTACAATAATTCAACTAAATTAATTGCAAGGTACAACTAATTTTTTAATTGCAATTAATTTTAATTGCAATTAAATTAATTGATTAAAACTATTAGTTGATTAATCAATTGATTGAAAATTTAATTGATTAATGCCCAAGACTGCTTATAATTTAGGAGAGAGAGTTTCTCATTGATAGCAACAACATATTAAATTTTGGTGCTGATCGGAGTGGGGGCAGTTTTTGTATGCTTATTATGCTATGCCCTTTCTGAAAGGGAATCATTTCAACCAAATCGATCTGCCGGGTATCATGTAGACCCTTTTGAACAAATTTTCGCCGAACAAAGTTTTTTCGAATTTGTTTTATGTATTTCTGAAACAACTTGTTTGTTTACTCATTTTATTGACATTGAATAATTACACAATTATTTCTCTATTACTTTGGACACTGTTTATTTCTGTTTGTTATATTAAATTACATCTGGTTATTCTCTTTATTTTTTTTTAATAAAAAAATAAATATATATTTTTTTTTTTTTATATATTTTTATATTATATATTTTGGGGTTTTAAATTGGGTAATGTTTTTATTTAAATATTTTTTTTTAAAAATTTTTTTTTTTTTATTTTTTTTTTTATAATTGTATTATTTTTTATTTTTTTTTTTTTTTTTGTATGTTATTTTTTTTTTTTTTTTATGTTATTATTGTTGTTTTTTTTTTTTTTTTTTATTCGTTATTTAATTTATATTTCTTGTATATTTTTTTTTTTTTTTTTTTTTTTATATGTTTTTTTTTTTTTTTTTTGGTTTTTTTTTTTTTTTTATTTGGGGAAAAAAGAAAACTTAGATAATTTTTTTTTATATTAATTATATATCGTTTTAGCTCTCTAGTCATTTTTTGAAAATTTAAAATAATCAGATTAAAATTTTTTTTTTTTTTGTTGGGGGGAAGAATTTAAATCAATTAGTAATATTAATTTTTTTGGGGTTAAAATGTAAGAGATGATTATATAAATTTTATTTTTTAATGTGTAATTATTTATATATATTATATATTTTTATGTATAAATATTTATAAAAATTTTTTTATTAAAATTTTGTTTTTTTTTTTTTTTTATTAAAAAGAGTTATATTATTATTGGTTATTATATTTGGGTTTATAATTTATACAGTTTAAAATATAATATGTATTTATCTGTTTATATTTCTTTTTTTTTTAATTGAAACATTTTTTTTTTTTTTAATCAAGTTATTTATGGGTGTTTTTTGGAGCCGGAGAAAAGGGCAAATTAGATTATGTTGTTATGGATAGTGACCTATGTTTTTTATTTGGGATTTTTTAGCTGGCTCGAGGTCAATGTTTTTTTACGTGCTTATTAAAAACAAACAAACACGAGTTTTGATTTTCCAATATATTTCAAACCCCTTCGGGATTCGTCTTCAGGGCTGTAAACAGTATAACACAAAAACAAACAATTTATATTACATAATTCTAGACAAAAATCGTATAAGTGTACGTACAAAAAAGGCACAGCGTCCGCTTAGTCAGCTGTGGAGTTGATAACTAATTTGATTTTCTGTTGTGGTCAAGTAAATGTCTGTATAAATGCGCGCAATTTTCTGTGTCTTGTTTGGAGTTCATCCTTCTATGTATTGGTGTGGATATGATGTGGAGCATTTCCAAGGTAAACCGTTTGTTGTAATGTTGTTCTTGTTGTAGGATGCTTACAGCTGTTAGGTCAGGGGAGTGTCTGCTCTCAGTACAATGGGCCGCAAGTGCTGTTTTTTGGATTGTTGTCTCATTCCTTCTTTTTATGTCAGACTTGTGACCGGATATTCTGGTTTTTAGTTTTGTCTTAGTCGTACCAATGTATACTTTCTCGCATACATTTGTCCCGTCACCAGCGCAAGGTATTTTGTAAATTAAATTATTTTTGTCAAGTTTTCCAATTTTGCTCTTCGTGTTGCTGAAGAACATTCTCGTTGTGTATATTGGTGTGTGAGCTATTATGATGTTGTCTTTGTTGTAGCAGTCGGATTTGGAAAGTCTGTCAGACAATTTTGGAATGTATACTAACGATTTGTATACTTTAGTTGAAGTTTCTTTCTGGTCAGTATTATTAAAATTATATGCCTTCATTAGAGAGAATATCGTGTGGTTTGGAAAGTCATTATTTTTGAGGATTGTGAATATTTTCTCTTTTTGTTGTCGTGGTGAAAAATTGGGTCGCTTGTGTCTAAGACTCGTCTTACAAAGTTCCTGGCCGTGTTCAGTATCATATGTTTGGGATGACTGGAATAATAATTAATCATCCTCCCGGATGCCATCGGTTTCTGGTACCAATCCAGTTTAAGGGTGTTATCTACTCTGTGAACGATGGAGTCAAGAAATGGTAACTGGCTATCCTTTTCCAACTCAAGGGTAAACTTAATGTCCTTATGATATGAGTTTAATATTGTCAGGGTGTTTTCTATTTGGTCCTCCTTTACTATGGCAAATAGGTCGTCAACATATTTGCTTAATAATCTAGTGTCAGGTACTCTGTCCAAAATTGTCTCCATAACTATGTCTGCTATTATCGGTGATGCGGGGGAACCCATTGGCAGTCCTTTAAGTTGCACATACAGTTTGTCTTCATATTTGAAATATCTGTTTTCCGTGATACAAAATGCTAACATCTCCATAAATAGTTTCCTCGGAATGCTGGTATGATTCTCGATATCTTTCCATCTTTTTTGAATCACTTCTAGCGCCAGGTCTGTTGGAATGCTAGGAAACAATGACACCACATCAAACGAAACTAATCTTTCGTCGTCATATATATGGGAGTCATTTATTCGCGCCTTAAATTCAAATGTGTTTTTAACGTTATATCGGGAGTCTGATGTCAAATTCTTCAAGATGTTGACCAAATATTTGCATAGGTGATAAGACGGCGAGTTTATCATCGAGCAAATTGGTCGTAGGGGCGTGTTCTCCTTATGTATTTTGGGAAGTCCATAAATCCTGGGTGGTAAGGCTGTATTCGTCGATAGTCTATATTTTTCTTTCCTTGTGATTATTCCCGATGTGTAAAGTTTTTCAACATATGCGTTATTTTTGGTCTGTAACCTTAATGTGGGGTCCTTTCGTAAGATCCTGTATGTGCTCAACTCGTCAAGTATTTGTTCCATTTTCTGGTTATATTCCTCTTTTTCCATTGCCACTGTCACATTGCCTTTGTCCGAATTTAAAATTAAGATTCCGTCATTTTTGCGTAGAAATGTTTTGGTCTGCTCCACTGTGTCAGTTAGTGCGCGATCTAATGCACTCTCCCGTTTCTTGTTCCTACAGTCTTTGATTAGTAGTGAGAGTTTCGTTCTCGCCGTTTCCTGCTCCTCCTTATTTGTTATTGTCTGTACCAATTCCTCTCCGTCTGCAATACATTTAAAGAGCGGAAATTTGTTTGTTGGTATTGGGAGAGCGAACTTTGCTCCCTTTTCCAACAGTTGTTTCACACTCTCCGGGAACTCCGTTTTGGTTTTGTTGACGAACCAATTGTTTTTGTTTTTGTTTCTGGTGAGAGCTTTCGTCCGTTCTAACCGTAGTTTTTCATGCTTGGCTACCTGTTTCTCTCTCAGCTGTTCGGTTCTCCGTTGTGCTAGACAATGCTCACTCTCAAAAAATGCTGCAGCGTCATTCTCGCTCATCAGCCGTTGAAGTTTTGTTTTTGTGCTGTTTATTTGTTTTGTTTCCTTTTTGATTGCCTGATGTTTAATTGTAATAAGTAAGTTTAATAGTTTTGTATGGTAAAGTTCAGTATGTCTGTTGATTGATTTTTGTATGTCTATAGGGATGTCCGTATACTGATGAAAATTATTTGTCCTGTTGTGTTCTGTAAGAATGGATGATACTGTTTTACTACATCTTAGAAAAATTTTATGTTAGCACGAGTTTTGACATCTTATGGATTGGCCCAATTTTTTCACCACGACAACAAAAAGAAAATATTCACAATCCTCAAAAATAATGACTTTCCAAACCACACGATATTCTCTCTAATGAAGGCATATAATTTTAACAATACTGACCAGAAAGAAACTTCAACTAAAGTATACAAATCGTTAGTATACATTCCAAAATTGTCTGACAGACTTTCCAAATCCGACTGCTACAACAAAGACAACATCATAATAGCTCACACACCAATATACACAACGAGAATGTTCTTCAGCAACACGAAGAGCAAAATTGGAAAACTTGACAAAAATAATTTAATTTACAAAATACCTTGCGCTGGTGACGGGACAAATGTATGCGAGAAAGTATACATTGGTACGACTAAGACAAAACTAAAAACCAGAATATCCGGTCACAAGTCTGACATAAAAAGAAGGAATGAGACAACAATCCAAAAAACAGCACTTGCGGCCCATTGTACTGAGAGCAGACACTCCCCTGACCTAACAGCTGTAAGCATCCTACAACAAGAACAACATTACAACAAACGGTTTACCTTGGAAATGCTCCACATCATATCCACACCAATACATAGAAGGATGAACTCCAAACAAGACACAGAAAATTGCGCGCATTTATACAGACATTTACTTGACCACAACAGAAAATCAAATTAGTTATCAACTCCACAGCTGACTAAGCGGACGCTGTGCCTTTTTTGTACGTACACTTATACGATTTTTGTCTAGAATTATGTAATATAAATTGTTTGTTTTTGTGTTATACTGTTTACAGCCCTGAAGACGAATCCCGAAGGGGTTTGAAATATATTGGAAAATCAAAACTCGTGTTTGTTTGTTTTTAATAAGCACGTAAAAAACATTGACCTCGAGCCAGCTAAAAATCCCAAAAGGGATGTGAAGGGGAAGTTTGTGGGAAGTGAGGGGAATCTGGTGTAGAGTGGGAGGGATGGGGGTGGGATGTGAACGGGAAGTGGGTGGGATGTGGGAGGAAGTGGGAGGGATGTGGGTGGGAAACGTGTGGAAATTGTGTAAGAGGTGAGTGGGGAATGGGTGGAGTGGGATGGGGGTGGTAAGAACGCAGCAGCAAAGTCGTAACGGTGAAAAAGCAAAGAAGTAAAACGTTGACTTCAAGCCTCTGTATGTATGATTCGATTTCGGGGCTTTACAGAGGAAACAAATTTAGAGAATATTTTTAAATTTGGCTCTCACGATTGACTTCAAACTGATTCTGATATTGGTTCTATACTGTTAAAGGCGCAGCGAAGCGCGGCGGGCTTTATGCTAGTACAATATAAAAGAACTGGACGATGATACACGAAAAGCACATTTCACACTAAGGCAGAATGTAAATGGATTGGATTGGAGTGAAGGCGATATTCCGTATTAAAGTTTAATTGATATACTCACACCTCTCAATAGTTTTGCAACAGTAATTGTTCGTGGTGAAGTAAAAAGGCGATTTTGTTAAAATATTTATCTAATAATATAATTGATATTGATATAGGGCAAAGCTTAGGTTCTTTACCTAATTACTTTACTAATTGTCGAATTCATAAAAAGTTACCAATTCGTTGTGCTGTAAATAATTTATTCAAGCTTTTTGTAATATTAGAAAATTCAAAATACGAAATATATTTTAATGGTGAATCTTACGTTTAAGTAATAAGTAATCGTTAGAAACTCTACATGAGAAGCCACTTAGATAACTTTGCAATAACAATGGATCAATTTAAACGTTTTTTTGGATTGGACCCTAATAAAAATGGATACATTAAACTAGTTTATTGTAATTACTGTAGATCTGATACACACTTGGAGACTGCTTGTGCAAAAAGCCCGCGATCAAGAAAAACAAAAATAGATTTAGTTGATTTTTATTAGATTTAAAATAAACAATAACTAAAACACCGCCTTGTTTCATATATTGTAATTAAAAGTGAATAAAATGCATAAACAGTTTAGTCATTCATTCACAATGCTTATAAGTGGGCCGTCAGGATCAGGAAAAACTACATTTTTAGAGAATCTTATCAATCAAAAAATATTTGATAAGTGTTTCTATTAATCGAATAATTTGGTGTTATGGTAAAGAGCATGCAAAACCTAGTTTTAAAGATATTGAATATTACAAAGGCGTTCCAGAAGAAATAGAAAATGAATCAAATGAACCAATTCTTATAATCTTGGATGATCTAATGATGGGTGCATTTAATAAAAATGTATGCAAACTGTTTACTAAAGGCTCACATCATCGAAACTTATCAGTAATAGTGGTCACTCAAAACATTTTTCATAAATCATCGCACACTAGAGATATTTCATTAAATCCAAAATACATTGCAGTTTCCAAGAACCCCAGAGACAAACTTCAATTACAATGTTTGGCCTTGTAGCATATCACGATAAGAGAAAACCTTTCGCTACGCTAGGTGTCGAGCAGATGTAGGGTAGATTCAAGACGAGGCACGCGATTTTTCCGGCTTCCGTCTGGTCGGCAGTTGGGGGGGTTACATTGATCATCGCACTGAACCAAAGGCTCGCATAAGCTGTTTATTTACATAATTATTAAATTTAATTCGCGTGCTAGATGAACACCATCAGATCGGGGTACAAGAAAAGAAGAAAGCAGACCTAACGGCTAGAAGAGAGTAGCGACAGAAAAGACAGAAAGAACACAAAAAAATATGTCACACTTATAAGGGGATTGCTTTCTTTTGGTTGACTGCTAAGGTGTAAATTGCAGCCACTTCGCCCACCCTACCTAGATCACGATTCAAGGCCAATGAGGTGCACATTTTTAACGTGATCCCTGTAACAATCCGCAGACTCTACCTCTCCACCCTTTTACGATGCATGGCTCCGGAATACATAACACTCTAGCAGGATTTCATGATGCTTCTTAATTTATTTAGTTTAGACAATATTTCAGTTTTTATATTCATTTTGAAATTAATTCTGACCTAAATTCATGAGCTCTCGCAACTGTTCTAACAACATCCTTTCTATTGGCAATCTCAGTGTAAAGAAATTATATAATATACATACAAATATAAATAGTTAGAAATAAGAAGGGTAAATATAGGCATATATATAAATTTAAATAATAAGATATATAAATACTTAGCATAGGAAAAACAAACAAAAATTTTCGTTGGCAGTAAAATTTAAGATGCAAAGGGAACGTACGTTAAAACCATATCAGCATGGCTTGTTAAAAAGGGTATTACTCTGCTGCATTACTCTTATACAGCCAATTGAACAGAAGGTTCTCTTAATCTTTGTTCATGCTTGAAGAGCGTAACCAAATGAAAATGGAAGGTCAACAAAGAGAGTCGTTCTTAAGAGAGCGATCGCTTACCAACATTAACTCCGATCCTCTCCAAAAGCGCTTTCGGGGGCGGCACGGCTGCTGTAATATGTTTGGTCACTGCACAAAAACAAAAATTAAGAAAAAAATATGTAAACCACTTCTCACTCCTTTTTTTTTTCAATACATTTTCTTTTCGCACTTATTTATTCGTCCGTTTTGCCATTAGGTTCTCAAACATCAGTGAAGCCGACGCAAACAAAATTCAAGCAGAAACTGCTTATCCCGTTATAACGAGAGAGAGAGAGAGAGAGACGGTGAGAATAACGAGTGCGAATAAAAAAAAAGGGGGAGAAGGGAGATTTTTTTTCATGCGTTCCGTTGTTCCGTTATTCTTAATGCACAGACGAAATTACAATTGTAGCCATAATTGTTGGCTTATTAAATGATTAATTATGCAAAGGAAAAAAGAATTAGAATTGGGCGAACACGTCTGTACGCCTTTATATGTATGTTTGCCACTCTCACTTTCAGATTTATGTAGGGCTGCAGGCTGCTGTCAAGATGGCGATCACTGAGGCAAAAAAAAAAATCGACAGCTATTGATTATGGAGGCGGCGACAATTTTCGGGGTTCAGGACGAGGTACAGGGGTTTTTCCAGGTTTTTTTCCGCCACTTTTACGCGTTTTCCGCCGGTTTTCCGACTAGGTTGAATGAGCTGTTTTCATGGTCGACCCGCACTCGCTAACAGCTCGCCAGAACTACTTCACGCTGCGGCTCGATTTCGTCTCCTCTGTGCGTGTCTTCTTGATGGACACCTTAAAGAGCGCGGCTTTTCGCCAAGGCAGGGGGTTAAGCGAAAATTTAAGAGAGCCTCGTGGGAGAGGTATAATCACAGCTGTTTTGCTTAGTGGTTTGGCTTAACAAGCATATTAGGGGTCATTGCCCTTAGCTGGCAAAACGAAAAAAAACAATGACTAGGCCAAGCGCATCTCACTTAAAGCTTGACACCCAAAAAAGCGAAATTTTAGCCCAAAAGTAAGCGCCAAACCTGAAAGTAGGTTTGCGAACAGACAAAAAAAAATCAAGTTCTGCCAACTAAAACACCTGAACTAGGCTTACCCCATGATTTCGGAAAAATTAATTAAAATAAATTGCGGCTCTCCGCCGGCAAAATTTCCTTCCTTCTTTTGTTGGTTCAATGGACACACGCGTTAATACTTTTGGTTGCGAACAAAGCCACTTGAAAATATACTTGAATTTATTGGGTGCTCTGACGTCTGTCACTGAACGCCTTATTAGGAAAGAAAGTTCTAGCGCCCTGCTGCTGCGAAGGGACTGCTTAACATAGATTTCGAGAAAGTCGCCATTTTCACTCGAATTAAACAGGGGTCTGTTAGCCACTTTCACCACGCGTGATCAGCTGTAACACTTTCCAATGACTATCGCTTGCTCTCTCCAAGTCAACCAAGACCTTGGCCTGCTTTTCGGCTGAACGATTATATTATAAATTCGCGACAAGCTGCACTACAATTTCCCCCCCGCCAAAATCACACTTTGGGGGCATGCCAATTGACCACAAGGGTGATACCAGCTTGGAGCAAAAACAACATCTACTGTTTGATGTCCTTTGCGTGGTATTTTCCAACAACTTTGCCCTGGAGATCTTCCAATTCGTAATAACAATTGCCAAGCTTACGTTTTACGCGCGCCTTAACAAAATTATGGGCTAATTTAGCATTAAATCCTCTGCTAAAATTACTCTGTTGAAAGTTTCGGCGATACACCTCTTGCCCAACAACAAACGATACCTGCCGACTGCGCAGGTTATAATTCTTCTCATTTCGCTCATGTTGAACCTTCATTGCCTCTTTGGCTGATCTGCGCAACAAATCAAACGAGTCCTCTCTTGAAAATTCTATATCTCTGTCTTCTAACAGTTCCAAATTCCTCAACAGCTTGTACGTAGTACCATCCGTTATCATTTGCTGACCAAACGCAAGACGGTACGGACTGGATCTTACTGCACTATGCATTGAAGATCGCAGAGCACAACATATGTCACTGATCTTTTCATCCCAATTCAGCTGATCTGGGTGAATGTAGGCTCGTATGGCTGCAATGACGGATCTATTGACCCTTTCCGACGCATTTGCTTGTGGGGCATGCACGGCCGTGTATGCATGTTGGACATTATATTTTTGAAGCAAAGCGTTAAAAAGGTTTGATTTAAATTGTACACCATTATCGGACACCACCATTTCTGGCACCCCAAAACAATGGAACAATTCCCTCTCAATATAAGGTAAAATCGCCTCTGTTGTAAATTTCTTAACCGGCTTTAAAAACGGAAATTTACTAAAATGATCAAGCACGATAAAGATGCCGATGTTTCCCGATCGACTTCGCGGATAAGGCCCTAAATAATCAATATACAATTTCTGAAAGAACCTTTCAGTTTCACCTGATTTTGCAAGGGGCGGCCTTAACGTACGATTCGGAGGCTTAGTGCATTTACACACCTCGCACCTGTTTACAAATGCTTTTACATCAGCAACTAAATTAGGCCAATAGTAATATCGCCGTAGTTTTTCTAGAGTCTTACTAATGCCACAATGAGAAGATAAAGAATGCTCATGAGCAATTTTCAGAGCAATACTTATAAGCTCTTTTGGAAGCCACAACTTCCAACACTGGTCGTCAGCAATTTTCTCGCCAGTCGCATGCTCAGATCGTCGATAAATAAACTTATCTATTACTTTAACATCAGGCATATGAGACTGATTGTGCGATATTTTTGACTTCAATGATTCATACTCGTCTGAATTGAAATGTTCAGAGTTAAGGTCCAATAGCATATCAGAACTCACTTCTGACAAATCTGGAGCGAACACACGTGAGAGAGCATCAGGCACAATATTTTGTGAGCCTTTTCGATGCTGGATTGTGAAACTATACCCTTGTAGTTTCAAAGCCCATCGTGCTAAGCGACTACTTAGATCAGATTGAGACATCAGCCATTTCAGTGAGGCGTGATCGGTGATCACCGTAAACTGCTGGCCCTCAACATATGCTCTAAACTTCTTTATGCTCAGCAAGGCTGCTAAGCATTCCTTTTCTGTTACAGAATAGTTGCGCTGACACTGATTTAGTTTACGTGACATAAACGCAATTGGTATTTCATCACCTTCCTTATTCATTTGCATAAGCACACCACCAACACCCGTGTGGCTCGCATCACAATGGATGAAGAATGGAGTTTTGTAATCGGGCGTGTGTAGTACTGGCGCTTTACACATTGCAGATTTAAGCTCTTGAAATGCCTGCTCAGCTGACTGGGACCATACGAATTGGCGTTTTTGTTTAAGGGCGTCAGTCAACGGTGAGGCTATGCTGGCATAATTTCTGATAAATTTGTGATACCACCCTGTCATGCCAAGAAAGCGACGCAGTTGCTTCACTGATCGTGGAACAGGATATTCGTTGATTGCAACTATCTTATCTGCATCCATACGAATCGTTCCATGACCGACAATATGCCCAAGATAGCTTACTTCCTGCACACAAAACTGACTTTTCTCCACATTTAGGGTTAACCCAGCTTGCGAAAGTTTCGAGGCTAACTCTTTTAGGACATAAAGATGACGTTCAAAGGTGTCAGAAACTATCAGTAAATCATCCAAATAGATAAATACTTCGTTTTTAAGACAGGCAGGAATAATTCTATCCATTAACTTGGACATTGTTGCAGGGGCATTCGTTAACCCAAAAGGCATTACCGTGAATTGGTATAACGGCCTACCTGGTACAGTGAAAGCAGTTTTGTCCCTTGAACTTTGTTCTAAGGGGATTTGCCAATAAGCGTCTTTTAAATCCAGGCTAGAAATAAATTCTGCCTTAGGAAGACGAGCAATTATGCCATCAATAAGGGGCATCGGATACGCGTCTTTCCGAGTCTTCTCGTTGACTTTGCGGCTGTCTAAACAAAGACGCACTTTGCCAGGTTTGCGTACTATTACCATCGGCGAAGACCAAGCACTTTCTGACTCTTCGATTACTCCAAGAGCCAGCATGCGATCCAACTCTTCGTACATTTGCTTTTCAATTGCTGGAGAAACAGCATAATGCCTCTGCTTAATGGGTATTGAGTCTCCCACATCAATGGCATGAGAAAGCAAAGTCGTTTTTCCCAACCCTTTTTCGACAAATGATGGAAAGCACTTTATGGTCTGTGCTAATTGTGTTTGTTGCTCCGCAGATAACAACCTAAACTTATTCTGCTCTAATGCACTAATATTGGCACCATTCGTTTGTAAGGTCAAACCATCTGGCAAAATGCCAAACTCGACCCAAAAATCGATACCTAAGTAGAGAGGTTGGGTTAAGGATGGTACTATATAAAAAGTAATGGGTTTATTTTTGTCCCTATAGCTTATCATAGTGCGGATTTTTCCAAGAATATTTTGCGTTTTACCATCGGCAGTACGCACAGTAGACGACATAGACTTATATTGCACCTTATCTTCTAACAGTTTCTTTGCAAAACTACCCCCAATACAGCTTATCGAGGCACCAGTATCCAATAAGGCTGTTATAGCTTGGCCAAGCAGATTGACCTCCGCATAGGGTCTTAAATCATGTGCCACAATCGCGGATACTAATGCTCTACTTTCAGCTTTTAGCCTTTTTGCATATTCCTTTCGACGGAAACGCGATCGACTGGTTTTGCTGGTAGTCATTTTAGTGGTGTGATTAATAACGGTGCTCTTCATTCGATTGTGTAAAGGTAAATCTGGTTGATTTGATAAGTCAGGGGTATATTCATTATTTGTTGAACTAGATTTATAATCTAGTCTGTGTTGGTCGCTTTGGATGCAACCTGTTTGCGTGCACTTGTCAATGGTGCACGAGATGATCCGTTTTTTGGACAACATTTAGGGCAAGTTGGCTTATAGGTGTCTGGCTGGCCACAGCCATAGCAAAACACTCGGCGATCAGACACACACTCCTGATACCTATGACCAACTTTGCGGCAGTTCCAACAAGATAAATTAATAGCCGCTATATCGAGCTCACTATCATCAGCCTCCATTTCCGATTGTACCGCTACTTCGTGTACCATTCGACGAGGAGCTGGACGTGGCTTATATGACTGAGGCTTCAACACCGTTTGTATGAACACCTCTCGTGTTCTTACTACATGACGAAGTTGAGCTATTGTTGTAATCTTCTCGTAGAGAAGCTCATGTTGAATTTCTGGCAACAAATTAGAACGCAACGATTCTAGCAGCGATGCTTCTGATAATGGGACTGACAATTTGTCTGATAACAGAATGATCGACTCATAGAACTCATCATACGACTCGTTCTCTTTTTGTTTGCGCCGGTCAATTGCAGCTCGAATATTGACGTCAGTGCGTTCGTCCTTAAACTGGACTTTTAATGCCGCGCATAAATCAGGCCAAATAACAACTTTTACCCTTTTATGGTAGCGCCAAAACCAGTCATTCGCACTACCTTCAAACAAATTGCTAGCGTAGGCTGCCAGCACGTCTTCACTGCCATTCAGCGTTTGCTTGGTAAGCGCGTTGACTCGGTAGATAAAGTCATCTACTGACATGGCTGACCTTCCTGAAAATTTCAGCTTCCAATTGCTGATTATTTGGCTAATACGATCAGGATGCAGCTCACCACTCATAAGCGAACTCCTAGGGCCAGAGCTATATCCAGCAGTGGAATTATTAGAACCTTGACCCTCAGTGCTATTTTGATCTGATGCTGATTGACTAGTTGCGCTTGACTCTACCGGTGCGGGTGGCACGTGAGGTGCGTGTGGCAATGGAACCGAGTGAGGTTCGCGTTGAACTAGAGCTGACAATATGCTTTGAAAACCAGCAGCAATTGCTTGAGTCATCGCTTCTGTTTGCCGCTCTGAGACGGCAGTCATGGTATCAGTGATTGTCTGCTGCATTTCACTGACCGTTGGCGACACTCCAGTCATTCCATCAGTGCCTAATTGCCGCTGATTCTGCTCCGACATTGTAATTGTTTGGGATTTAGGAGGAACGTTCTTAACCTGACTTCTAGTAGTTGTTGGCATGTCAGTTGATAATGCCTCTGGAGTTGTTGTCGGTAACTCCAAGCTATTATCAGAGGTTAAGCTAGAAGTGGATGAACACAACGATACTTTGCACACGGGGCAAAGCTTATTGTTCCCTTTTCGAGTTTGAAAACAAACCCTATGGAACGTGTGTCCACAGCTTGTAGTCAGCACTTGGGCCGCAAATTCAATGGGACCTAAGCAAATAAAGCAATCGATCTTTTTATTTTCCACAGAAACAAGATTCTCGCAACTGCGAGCTAAATTGGGCATTGCCAGATAGATAATTAAAAGAAGATAAAAATAAGAATAATAAAATTTAAATTTGCCTCAAAACAAAATGTGTTCACTAACAAAATAGTTATTGAATATAAATTCTCATATAAATAATTCCGGAGACCATGCAATCGCTACAGGTAAAGGTAATGACGCTCTATATATTTTGTGCAACATACTAAAAATGTAAAATAATAGGTTTATAGGTTGCTCTGGCATTCAGCCAATACCAGTAACCTCTCAAGCAGACCGGAGGGCCATGGTTTACATCCCATTGTGCCCTAATCCAGGCACAGCTTCAGACAGTTAGGCATTAGTGAATACGATTAATAAAAACTAACTAGAATGATAGACAGAGCGAGGGAAAGTGAGAAAGAGAGAAAGAGAGAGAAAGAAAATTGGTGCGAGCAATGTCGGTGTCCACTTAATTTGAAAGTAGGACTAATTCCAATACACGTTTGCTACCTCTGAATGATAATGTGAAATTGATTTTTGCAAATTGTCATCTTAAGCGACGGTGTTAAGACTAACTCGAAGTCAACACACTTCCAGTACACTTGGACAATTTGCAATCGTTGTAGCTTTCTGGGAGACTAGGTTATAAAGCTATTTTGAAGCTGTTATTGCGGCCAAAGAACTCCAAGATACAACAGAATTTCAAGAAAAGGAAAGTTTAAAGAGAATACAATTAGATACTCTAGAAGGGTCTTTGTCTCATCAAGCAACGGCGTTAAAATTAATTTGAAATTATAACGTTCCAAGTGGACTTGATAATATAACGCGACTTTTGATGAAGCTGGGTAATAAAGTTATGCTGACGCTTTTATTGCATCCACAGCCATTAAAATCTAAAGTCTGACGGAGAATCAAAAGAAGGATAGACGTTAGAGCCATTTGTAATACCCGATACTGATTACTATGTCAGATGGTATTGACATTTAACAATAAAATTTAATAATGCGGGACTTGCCAGTAAATTAGCAAATTTAAACAATTTTAAAATTGCACAACAACAGGCCCCTAAAGTTGGGCGCCAAATAATTATATAAATAAAATTAAATAACTGTAGCATATCACGATAAGAGAAAACCTTTCGCTACGCTAGGTGTCGAGCAGATGTAGGGTAGATTCAAGACGAGGCACGCGATTTTTCCGGCTTCCGTCTGGTCGGCAGTTGGGGGGTTACATTGATCATCGCACTGAACCAAAGGCTCGCATAAGCTGTTTATTTACATAATTATTAAATTTAATTCGCGTGCTAGATGAACACCATCAGATCGGGGTACAAGAAAAGAAGAAAGCAGACCTAACGGCTAGAAGAGAGTAGCGACAGAAAAGACAGAAAGAACACAAAAAAATATGTCACACTTATAAGGGGATTGCTTTCTTTTGGTTGACTGCTAAGGTGTAAATTGCAGCCACTTCGCCCACCCTACCTAGATCACGATTCAAGGCCAATGAGGTGCACATTTTTAACGTGATCCCTGTAACAATCCGCAGACTCTACCTCTCCACCCTTTTACGATGCATGGCTCCGGAATACATAACACTCTAGCAGGATTTCATGATGCTTCTTAATTTATTTAGTTTAGACAATATTTCAGTTTTTATATTCATTTTGAAATTAATTATGACCTAAATTCATGAGCTCTCGCAACTGTTCTAACAACATCCTTTCTATTGGCAATCTCAGTGTAAAGAAATTATATAATATACATACAAATAAAAATAGTTAGAAATAAGAAGGGTAAATATAGGCATATATATAAATTTAAATAATAAGATGTATAAATACTTAGCATAGGAAAAACAAACAAAAATTTTCGTTGGCAGTAAAATTTAAGATGCAAAGGGAACGTACGTTATAACCATATCAGCATGGCTTGTTAAAAAGGGTATTACTCTGCTGCATTACTCTTATACAGCCAATTGAACAGAAGGTTCTCTTAATTTTTGTTCATGCTTGAAGAGCGTAACCAAATGAAAATGGAAGGTCAACAAAGAGAGTCGTTCTTAAGAGAGCGATCGCTTACCAACATTAACTCCGATCCTCTCCAAAAGCGCTTTCGGGGGCGGCACGGCTGCTGTAATATGTTTGGTCACTGCACAAAAACAAAAATTAAGAAAAAAATATGTAAACCACTTCTCACTCCTTTTTTTTTCAATACATTTTCTTTTCGCACTTATTTATTCGTCCGTTTTGCCATTAGGTTCTCAAACATCAGTGAAGCCGACGCAAACAAAATTAGAGCAGAAACTGCTTATCCCGTTATAACGAGAGAGAGAGAGAGAGAGACGGTGAGAATAACGAGTGCGAATAAAAAAGGGGGGAGAAGGGAGATTTTTTTCATGCGTTCCGTTGTTCCGTTATTCTTAATGCACAGACGAAATTACAATTGTAGCCATAATTGTTGGCTTATTAAATGATTAATTATGCAAAGGAAAAGGAATTAGAATTGGGCGAACACGTCTGTACGCCTTTATATGTATGTTTGCCACTCTCACTTTCAGATTTATGTAGGGCTGCAGGCTGCTGTCAAGATGGCGATCACTGAGGCCAAAAAAAAAAATCGACAGCTATTGATTATGGAGGCGGCGACAATTTTCGGGGTTCAGGACGAGGTACAGGGGTTTTTCCAGGTTTTTTTCCGCCACTTTTACGCGTTTTCCGCCGGTTTTCCGACTAGGTTGAATGAGCTGTTTTCATGGTCGACCCGCACTCGCTAACAGCTCGCCAGAACTACTTCACGCTGCGGCTCGATTTCGTCTCCTCTGTGCGTGTCTTCTTGATGGACACCTTAAAGAGCGCGACTTTTCGCCAAGGCAGGGGGTTAAGCGAAAATTTAAGAGAGCCTCGTGGGAGAGGTATAATCACAGCTGTTTTGCTTAGTGGTTTGGCTTAACAAGCATATTAGGGGTCATTGCCCTTAGCTGGCAAAACGAAAAAAAAACAATGACTAGGCCAAGCGCATCTCACTTAAAGCTTGACACCCAAAAAAGCGAAATTTTAGCCCAAAAGTAAGCGCCAAACCTGAAAGTAGGTTTGCGAACAGACAAAAAAAAATCAAGTTCTGCCAACTAAAACACCTGAACTAGGCTTACCCCATAGATTTGGCGCGGAAAAATTAATTAAAATAAATTGCGGCTCTCCTGCCGGCAAAATTTCCTTCCTTCTTTTTGTTGGTTCAATGGACACACGCGTATAATACTTTTTGGTTGCGAACAAAGCCACTTGAAAATATACTTGAATTTATTGGGTGCTCTGCACGTCTGTCACTTTTGAACGCCTTATTAGGAAAGAAAGTTCTAGCGCCCTGCTGCTGCGAAGGGACTGCTTAACATAGATTTCGAGAAAGTCGCCATTTTCACTCGAATTAAACAGGGGTCTGTTAGCCACTTTCACCACGCGTGATCAGCTGTAACACTTTCCAATGACTATCGCTTGCTCTCTCCAAGTCAACCAAGACCTTGGCCTGCTTTTCGGCTGAACGATTATATTATAAATTCGCGACAAGCTGCACTACAAAGTTCCTGATAACGTCAAGTGTGCATTTACAAACCTTGTTAATATACCTGAAAATGTAACCGAAGATTGGGAAGTTGGAATTAATGATTTGTATCTAAACAACTTACTAAACATTCAATCCACCGACAGTAAGTCAAATACAACGCTGTCTGGAAACAGAATACTTTTAGTATATACAGATATAATAAGACCACGATGTGTTGGAAATATAAGGTCACGATGTCTTCGAGTTTTACATTTCAAGGTCAGGAATCCCATGTTGCAGTTTACTAATACTAGTACTATCCGCTCGAAACATACTCATCTAAAAATATTTCCATTTTAATCACTGATTTAAGTGGTAACAAAATACCATTGTTACCTCTACTAACCTATATTCCTTACACTGCACTTCAGAAAAAGGAGAAATACTATAAATAATGCTGTTTTAGTATCTCAGTAAGCATAATTAAAATTACCATCATGGAGAGACTTTATCATGATTATTATCTTAACCATTGCGGTGTTAAGCCATTCTGGAACCCTTTACGTTTCACCAGGACAAGTTGAGCAGGGACTTAAATTGGAAATTTTTTAGTGGTCTTTTTAAATATATTAACCACTTTTCTTATCAGGTGTCAATGCAGTTACAAAACCAATTTTTTGATACTGGAAACGCAGTTGTAAATGATTTCGGACGAAAACCTTTGAGAAATATTATTCAAGAACAAAGGAAAATTGCATTACAAAATCGGGAAAATAAAGCTATAAATAAGATGACACGATCTCAAAAATGGATCGGGAAAAAAAGAAATAAAAAGAAGGCTGCAGCTCGAAAACAAGTTCATTGTAAGTCTAAGCAAGGACGATGACTACTCAGACCGGTACAAGGAAAAGATGTCATTGAAAAGGTAGCTGAACGTATAAAGGATATATTTACTAAAAAAAAAAATGACTAATCACATAGAATGCGCTGAAAAGCGAACTTGATTTGTTTACTCCTCATCCAACTCAAAGTGGCATTTTGCGTACTGAAGAAGTTACATATAATCCAATTGCATCATTAGATAAAATCAACTAGTTCAATTGAGTTTGTTTATTTTGGTTGAAGATGTTTTGTATGTGAACATACAGAGACCTATCAAGTGTTTATCTAAGACTTGTAGTTCAATTTTAAAGGATCATTCAAATAACAATACCGGGTAATGCAGTTGGTGTTGTTAATTTATACTACATTCAATATTCAGGAGTTCATCGGTTTATTCAAAATAACATTTTGGTGTCACAAAGTGATAATAATTATCATTATCGCTTTGTTGCAAACAATTCTTAACTACGGTAGTGATGCCACAACGAGTCATAACTACATAAGGCTATTATCCTTAAATGTGAGGCAAAATATTACAAAAATGTGATAGTTATGTTTTCAAACTACGTATAAGTTCATGGAGATATTTTTAATACTTATAAATAACGTTGATCTAAGGATATTTTATTTCCCCCCCCAACATTTAGTTGCTGAAACGGATACAGAATCAAGTCTAAAAATTTTGGGAGCACAGCTCTTTGTGAATCGTGTAACAGATAATCCAAGCTTTCTGCTTGACATCATCATGTACTTCAAAACAAAAATGTATATACCCATACAACAAAGTTGAAGTTAAGTCATTTACCCTCTATCCTGGAAACAACACACTTTCCATCGATAACGTGGTTATTGGACAACTACCAAATTTTATTGCGTTTTGCATGGTTAAAAACAGTGCCTATTCAGGACATCGTCGACAAGATCCATTCAAATTTGAGAATTTTAAAATTCAGCGATTTTATTTATTAGTTAATGGTGTACAAATTCCGTCACAAGCTCTTGAGTTTGATTACTCAACTCCTGAGAGTAATCAAAGCGACAGTTTTATATTAGCATTTGACTTAACTGCTGATCGCTCAAATACAACGGTATGCTCAAATTTGATTTCACAAGGAACAATTCGTATTGAGGGTCGCTTTGCCCAAGCATTAAGTGAGGCTGTTACATGTCTTGTGTATTGTGAATACGATTCTATGATTGATATTGACAAGCATCGGAACATACGAACCATCTTGTAAAATGAATACCCTTCAAATACATAATTTACTATCGAGTAATGCATATACAAAACCAATTTTTAAGGGAGTTTTTCCATCAGATAAATTACCTTATCACATTTTTACTTATCCTGCGTTAATTATTGCTAATACCGATGGATCTATGCAGGAGGGTACCCACTGGGTGGCCTTTTTCTTTGAAACTGCTCGAAAAGCAGAGTTTTTTTTACTCTTATGGCCCTAAGCAAAAAGAGTTTATTAAATTTTTAAAAACAAATGCTAAAAATTTGACTACAACAAACAACAAATTCAAGTGTTCTTTTCAAGTACATGTGGACATTATTGTTTGCTTTATGGCCTATATAAATGCAAAAGGAAAAAGCTAAAGTCATTCTTGAGCAACTTCAAAACTAAGGATTTTAATTTTAATGATAAGCTAGATTTAACCTTGTTCAATTACAATTTTAAGAAAAATAAGAACAAAAAATAAAAGATTTAATTTGACATAATTTTGTTTGTTTATTGGGGGTCTTTTGTACACATACGCTTTCTTAATTTATAATAGCGAATCATTATATTCAAGGCATCATCTTGTAGTTTAGGCAGCGAGTGACATGTACAGGTGTCAGGACCCTCAGTGGCTTCATCATCACTCCAAGCGCACAGTTTGTAGAGGAAACCGCACTTTGAATATATTAAATCCTTTTCCTCCAAGTCCTCAATGTTGCCTATCGGAGTATTTCAGTTGCTGCATATGGTGTTGCACTAACGACTGGTAATGCAGAGTCGCACCGACGGTACGTTTTGCGGACATTCTCATAGAAAATTCGTTAGGCAAATAACATGGCTGGTGGTTGGGCTGGTAGCCGGTAGTAACGATTCGTTAGCGGATTCGTTAGATCCAGTACCGGTACGCCGTACTACAGCGATGTTTAACAAAGAGAGATGTCACTACTATGACTTGTGTTGACGCAGATGGCGTGTTAGATTTAAGTAGTTTTAATTATTTGAAAATTTATTGAAGTTATTTTTGAAGTCTAGTGTAAAGTTAGTTTAGGGCGGAGTGGGAGCGCAATAAAACTCTCTTTTCGTCGCTCTGAGCGAATTCGCCCCGTTTCGCCACCCTAGCTTTAAGATAGGCTTTAGAGAAATTGTTGAAGTTTATTAAATTAGTTAACGTTAACCCACTGAAACTGAGCGCTGCTTTTTATCGTTGTAGAATTGCCAGATTAACTTTATTAAATCTTATTCAAACGTTTTTTCGATTCTTTTTTAGTCTTATAGAAATTCATGGCGCCTGAGCACCGACCTGTTTGGAATTTAAATTTAAATAAGTTAACAAACACAAGGAGTGACAGTGACATATTTAAGTAAAGTTAAAGTGGAACAAGTTATAAGTGGAAAAAGTCAAAGAGTAACACACACAAGCGAAATAAATAGTGCAACAGAAGTTTTAACAAAACTACATACATATACACCTAACAGGCCCGCGACGGTAACAAAAATTTAAACAAACAAACCAACATAATTCGCGCCGACCGTGTAATATGCCAAAGCACAACCAAAAGCCCTGTGATTGCTTGGACTGCAAAAGGAAAGTGGCTGCTGGACTTAAGAGCCCAAAACTACATCCCAGAGAAGTATTGTGCTAAAACTTGAAAGGTCAAAAGTGAATAAATTAATTTCCTTTTTAATTCGGGTGCTGCATTTAAGCACGTCCCTTTCAATTCTTGGCATAAGGAGTACAAATAGTAAGAGCTTGAAAAAAATTATTAACAAGTTGCATGATTATTATTAACAATTTAATCATCTTGGATGCAAAACTGTTAAATTGGTTAACTGTTCTGTCGCCCCTTCACCCTCTGCACACCCACACAAACACTTGAACCGTACTTTCTGCACAGCCACAGCGCACACAGCCATACATACGTGTTAGCAACTGCAATCGGTGTCTCTTTTCGTTTTCGTTTTCGCCCAACGGCGTCGTTGCTGTTGCTAAAGCTTAGTACTCAACAAAGACAAACTAAATCGTCTGCTAGCTAAATTGACAACTTATTCCGATGGGTTACCCAGCGGACGATGCAGTGTGACTGTTCAACGCCAAAATACCACCCTTCATCAAAATACCACAAGTGTGAAACGGTCTCACTGCTCTGATTTGCTTGCATTTGAATTTAGTTAATTGTTTTTGCAAATATTTAGGGATTTGTGGAGGATATATGGAATGTAGAAGTCATGGGCAATGCAAAATCTTACCATTGGTTTCAAATTATGCCAATCGACGATTTTTGGCGAACTTCTGCTGCTGACATTCCGACGGGTGGGTGTCGGAAAAATTACAAACAATTTTTTCTACTACCACCCCATCGGAATTGAATCAGCTGTTTGTGCCTGTCAAGTTAGCGGCACTACGAGATTTCCGATGGGTATGAACGGAAATTTTAGTTTGTCTGAGTTCGACCGAGCGTAGGAGGCCTGTCGGAATTTTACGAAAGCCTTCCGACACCCCCTTTTTTATATGGAGTTGACACCCAGCTAAATCGATTTAGTTTGTCTGAGTACTAATTTAAATTTTTAAATTTTCGCGCGCCCCTGTAGCTGTTTTTAAATTAAAGCGCCCCCCCCTAAAATTGTTTAGGTATAATAAATTTAAAAAAATTTTTTTTTTATTTTTATATTATAAATTATTTTTATTTTTTGTTGATTTTGGGTAATGTATAATGTACCAACACACCCATTATTTATTTATATAAATTTGTTTTAAACCGATATTTTTGTTTTGTGTTGTAATGTGGATTTATACAAAAAGAAAAAAAAAAATAACGGTCTTGAGGAGTTAAAAATAAAAATCAAAGGTCCAACTAAAAATATTTTTCGGATCAAGAAACAGTTGGATTCAGGAAGCTTACGACGTAAATTAGAGGAATTGGAGTGCAGATTAAAGTCCTAAATAAATACATTGAAAAGGGCAAGTCAATTACAAGGCAAAAAATGACGAGCATGATGATGAGGATGAGGATGGTGCAAATTGTGAAGAAATGTATATTTTGACAAAGGCCGGTCTACTATCCCTAATTACTGCAGTCAAAACGGAAAGTGCTGATAAAAAGAAAGAAGAGACGGCCACTGCTACCGTACAAACACGATCTCGTCTCCCCAAATCTGTCGTTACCAGCGAAGTTCAGTGGAAAATATTCGGAATATAAAAATTTTATTAGCCTTTTTGAGACTTTAGTTCATAAAGATGACACAATTCCACCGATAGAGAAATTTAATCATTTAATTTCTGGTTGTCAGGTGAAGCGCTCGGAACTGTTGGAGCATTTCAAGTTAACGCGAGCAATTACGATTGGCGATGACACAAAGATCACAAATGCTATGCTAATTCATCTAGTTATAACAAAATCTATCCAGTGACCAAACGAAAATGGGAGGATCAACTTGATTTTGATAAGCTTCCGCTATTTTGAGTACTGTTCAGCTCTGAGGAGATTTATTCAAACAATATTGTAGGGAACATTTGATTTGAGTTTCATGGCACCCTATTTTGGGATTTAGTGTTTTTTGTTTGTGTATAACAATTAGTGTAAAATGTTGTAATTAAGTTTTCATGGCATGCTTATATAAACATGTAGTGTGATTATTGCCATCTTCTTATGTTTAACCAATTATATAATGACTGGATTCGTGTTCGCCCATCTTTCATCATGATGCCTCATGTTTGTGATGTTGATGTGTCCAAGTAAAAGTGGGAGTTCATGTCGCCAGTGATCTGGTCGTCTTAGTCTGTATCTTTTGATTGTTGTATATCTCTGAAGTCTTGTGGGATTAAGCTGTGTAGAGGAGTACTGATTGTGTGATATCCTTCGTCTTGTTCTGTGGTAAAATTGATGGAATTGCCGTTCCATGAGAGGCAACTGCACTGCATTACGTCTTCCTTCCGGGCTTGTTCGCTGATAGGGGACTAACGTAAGCAAATTAATTGCGGCCAACAAAAGTGCTGGGAGCTGTGGCTGACGTTGCAGAGTTGACATGCATTGGTGATGTTGCTGCAATTGCTGGTTTGGTTGATGATGGTTTGGCTGGTGTTGTGTTGATTGGTGTAAATGGCGACTATAATTATGCATCAGTGGTTGACGTTGCTCTTGCTGCGTCAATGTCAATATACTTTGTTCTTTTTTTTTAGCCTTGCTTTGTTAAATTTTTTTTTAATAATTAAATTTTTTTACTCCAAACGCAGGCGTCCGTTTGCTCATGCTCTCCGCTGCAAAATAATCCGTCTTACAGGAAACGAACGCTGTAATGGGACTAGATTGTTCGCTGCAATTGCTCTGCTCTGTGACAAAAAAGGTTCAGTTGCTGGTGGTATCAGTTGAACTGGCTGAGTATGACTTTGCTGTCTGACTGAATGTTGCTGCTGCTGGGATGAAGGACCAAACCATTGCCGCTGTACTAGTCGAACTCTTTGCTCTTCCAGAATATGGTCTCTGAAGCTCAATGGACGCTGTATCGGTTGCAGTTGCGTGTGAGGAAGTGCTTGCTGGGCTACTTGCCGTTGAGTTTGGAAGACTTGTGGCACATGTTTCTTAAGCATTTCAACATACCTTTTCCTCACCCCTGCATGCCTAATAGGGATTATAGGCTTCATGGCAACATTGCTGGCTTCTTCATTTGAATGTAGTCGAAGGCGATCCCAAAATTTGCCACACGCCCTATTATATGTTTCCACAATTGGTTCCACCTTCAAATCATTCCTGATCATACTATTCCTTACATACCAAGGAGCATCTGTAATCGTCCTCAATATTTTATTTTGTGCGATCTGAATTCGCTCAAATTGAGAGTCACAAATTAAGGGACCCCAGACTGGAATCGCGTACTGCCAGATCGGTGCTATAAGTTGCTTGTATATTACAACTTTTGTCTTCAATGGCAACTTACTGCTACCACAGATTAGCCAATCAAGCTTTTTTGCTCTGTCTTGAAGTCTTCCCACAATAGTAGTTACATGTTGCCCAAACAATAATTTAGAGTCCATCTTCACACCAAGATATGGGTGCAAATCCTCATTGACCAGATGCTGATTCATAACACATGGACTGAATATAGGCCGTTGTATATCCGCCATGTGTGCACAATATCTGTTTTTGATGCATTAATTTTAATGCACCATTTTTTGGCCCAAGCGGAAATGGAACACAAACCAATCTGATTAATTTATCACTCATCCTCTTGCGTGTTAGCAATAAGATAGTATAGCCATATCATCAGCAAGGTTGCCAGCATTAGCGTGGAGGAGCTATATGATTGTTCATTCAACGGCAGTGGAGAGGGCATATCAGCAGTATAAATTGTATACAATATAGGTCCAAGGACACTTCCTTGCGGAACACCAGCTGTAATTCGCTTTGAGCTTGAGCGAGATCCAGAGCAACATTCCACTATAAATGTACGATCATTTAAATAGCTGTACAAAATACGATACAAAACATCAAGTCAGTTCCCTTATGTATAAACTATCTACAAAGGGGTCATACTGTTGCAAGGTGCAAGACAGCTAAGTGTCGAGTTTGTAGCCGTTCACATCATACGCTCGTCCACAGATATACAGCTGTTAGCAACAGTTTAGCGTTACCACCACCATCAATGACCAAACTTCCAACACAGATCACTCTTACATCACATGCTATGCTGTGACGGCGATAAAGAAGGTGATTTTGGCTACGTCAATCGTTAATGTTCGAACTAAAAGCGGCGAACTAATACTGGCTAGAGCTCTTCTCGACTCTGTTCGCAAATAACTTCGTGACAAGAAGAGCTTACAGTAGGGAAGGTTCTTGGCTTGGAAGCCAATTCTCAGAGTCAGAAAAAGATACATACTGTGGTGAAGTCGCGAGTTAATTGCAGTGAGTTTTCAGCCGATTTTGGATATTGAAATCGATTTCGAGCTATCAACCTGTCCACACAGTAAACGTGAGCGGCTGGAATATTCCTGAAGACCTACAATTGGCGGATCCCTACTTTTATAAGCCACAAAAAATAGACATGTTGATAGGAGCTGAAACATTTTTTGATCTTTTAGCTATCAGTCAGATTAAACAAGGTCCAAATTGTCCCGATCTTACAAAAACCCTTCCGGGTTGGTTGTGTCGAGACGATATACATTGAACTCGTCTAACGGCCAAGAGAAAGTGGTAAATCTAAGTTGTCAAGAGGATTCGATAGCTTCTATAGATAGAACTTTGCAAAAATTTTGGTCACTACCAAAGCCTCCCGTCTTCCAACAAGGCTATATCTCAGAACGAGATGGGCGAGACTGCGCGCTGCCTGCGTGTGCATAAGAACGTCGCGACGCGCCTGCGTGTGCATAGGGCCGCTGCCGCGGCCGACTGCACAAAATCACACGTCCAGTGTTGTAAGCTATTTATAGAACACGAGTGTTGTGCGAGCAAAATTGTGCGCGATATGAGTGCATGCCAATCTCTGCTCTAGAACAACAGTTGTGAGATACATTTCACAAATAATGTGGAAGTTTACCATCAGGTCGCTTCCAAGTAAGACTGCCGTTTAAGTATGATCCTAAGATATTGGTCAACTCATTTGAAGTTGCAAAACGGCGGTTTTTGTCGCTCGAAAGAAGATTGTCCCGAGACGATCATGTAAGGGAGCAATAATACATGAATTTCATGGGAAGTACCTTTCATTGGGTCATATGACAGAAATTGAGAACAAAATTCCTAACATTCCTCATTTCATTCCGCATCAGTGCGACTTGAGACAGAAAGTACGTCCACACAGCTGCGCGTTGTCTTTGACGCGTCGTGCGAGACGATCTACTCATGTTGCGTTGAATGACATCCTGATGGTCGGTACTACGATCAGGAGAAATTATAGTCGACTCTACTCCACTTCAGACTAAATAAATATGAGCTAACTGCGGATATCAAAGATGTATCGCCAAGTAATGGTTAATGAAGCGGATAGATAGTTTCAGCTCATAGTATGGAGGAGAGATCCATCTAAGTCTTTGAGAACATTTTGCATTGAACACTGTGACTTATGGCATGGGCCAGCCCCTTTCTTGCCATCCGGTGTTTAAAGAGGTTGAGTGAAAGTGCCCAAGTCACCCACCCAAAAAAGCAGCAAACGCGTTATTCGGACCGATTTTTTATGTCGATGATATGTTGACTGGTGCTGGATTTGTGTCGAAGAACTAAAGACGATTAAGTCTAAAGTATCTCTGGTGTTGCAAGAGGCAGGGTTCGAACTAGCAAAGGGTTTTGAACTGCCCTGAGATTTCCGCATCCGAGCACAGTCAAACCAACATTCATCAGACTCCAGACTCAACAAAAGCGTTAGGAATTCTTTGGCTACCTCATGAAGATGTCTTCAAATTTAAGCTGGACGAATCTTCCATGAGTGTACGAGAGACAAAAACGGAACATTTTGTCGGTGACGTCAAAACTTCGGTCCCCTCGGATTGCTTAGTCCCCTTATTATAAAAAGCAAAGATCTTACTGCGAGAACTTTCAGTTATTGAAACTGGACTGGGATGAATCGATTCCAATGAGAGGTGGAAACTGAGTGGGAAGGTCTTAAACAAATTTTGTCATGCAAAAGGTCCCTTTTAAATACAGGAATATAGAGCCGGTCACCGATTCAAATTCATGCCTTCGATGGTACTTCCATGAGAGCATATGGTGCGTGTATTTACACGTTCGTTGTTTGATTGCAGAAGGTTTTAAAGTGTCATTGTTGACACTCTAAATCTAAAGTAGCGCCGCTCAAGACCAAAACCCACCAAGGCTTGAGCTATGTGCCGCTCACCTTTTAGCAGAACTCTGTCATCGAGTCAGAAGCCTTGGATTAAGGCCGATCGAAATGCATTGTGCTATGGTCAGACTCAGAAATAACACTCCATTGGATTCGGTCACATCCCTCTTCGTTGTCTACCTTTGTTTCGAATAGAGTGGCTGAGATTCAAGAGCGGACAGAGAAACAACGTGGCGGCATGTACCAACAAAGCAGAACCCAGCGAGATATTGTATCTAGAGGTTGTGACGTTAATGAGTTTATGGAGTCAATTTGGTTGACTGGTCCATCCCTTTTATTAGACCCGGAAGAAGACCCAAAAACCCTCATTTTCGTTGTCAAAGAAGATCCTTGAAATGGAAGTTCGGAAATCAGCTGTCGGGCTGACAGTTGCCAAGAAAAATTCAGGTTGTTGGACATCATCGAGGGATACTCGTCACACCTTAAACTGCTGAGAGTGTTCGCTTATATGTTCCGCTTTATCCGAAAATGTAAAGACAAAACAGTCCTATTTAAAAATATTCCTTCAGCACTTGAACTCAAAGAAGCATTTGAGAAAATAGTTGAAATTGTTCAAAACATGAATTCAAAGACGACATGAAAGGGTTAGCAAGAGCGCGCGTGTAGGCCCAAGTCTTCAGCGATTAAATCCCTTCATCCATGAGTGTCCGGGGAACTTGGTGTGCCTTTTCGTTGTTGCGAGTTGAAGGGGGCGGCTGGTAAATGCTCTATTATGTATGATGCCAAGTTTCCGATTTTGTTGACGAAGCGCTCGCAGTTTGTGCAGAGCTGTATCCGTCATCTTCACCAGACCAGCCACTCAGGCCCTAAGAGCACTCGTAAGCCAACTCAGAGAGCGACTGTGGCTGAATTAACGCTCGAAGAGGTCTGTCGTCAGACAGTGCGATCAACATCCGTTAGCTGAAATTGCAAACCTCAACTGCTGACGCAAATTATGGGAAATTTGCCTGCAGATCGGCTTCGTGATCTCCGCCCATTTTCTTCATGTGGCGTTGATTTTGTGGCCCTGTTAATACATCTCTTAAGATTCGTGGAAAACCTCCGTATAAGTCTTATATAGCTCTTTTTGTGTGTTTTGCATCCAAGGCGGTACATCTAGAACTTGTATCAGACTTATCAACTGACTCTTTTTTATTGGCTTTCCCAAAATTCGTTGGTCGTCGCCGCGTTCCCAAGTCGTCCATTGCGACAATGCGACGAACTTCGTCGACGAGTTGCCACTTCGAAAATCTGAGAAGGAAGATAGAGGCAGAAGGGGGGCGCAATTCGGGCATTCGCGTCAAGGAGCGGATGCACGTTTGCGTTCATACCTCAAGGGCGCCGCATTTCAGGGGGACTATAGAGGAGGCAGGTGTAAAAACTGCCGGGAACCTGCTCAACGGACGGTGGGCAGCGCGCTCCTAAGCGCAGAAGAGCTTCAGACGGTGCTGGTGGGAGTCGGGGCAGCGATGAACTCTCGACCACTGGGTCCGCTGAGCCAAGACCCAAGCGATGGAGAGGCTCTCACCCGTTGATCGCGCCACCAGCAGTCGGGACCCCGGACCAGGGTCTGCCCGAAGCGATGGCAGCCAATGGGGGCAGTGTTGACGTAGATGGCGTGTTAGATTTAAGTAGTTTTAATTATTTGAAAATTTATTGAAGCTATTTTGGTGGGTTCGAAGGAGTCTTGGTGTTGTTGAGAGTGTTGGTGGCACCGTCAGGCTTATAATCATCAGGTTGGAGTTGAAGGGGTGCCGTTAGACGAGGTCTTCTGAAGTGGAGGTATCGGACTGTTGCGATCGACAGGTTTGTTTGGTGGTGTCTTCAAAAGGTCGATGGAGTCTTCAGAGTCCGAGTCGATGAAAATGATTTCCATGCTTTCTTCTTGATTCATGATAATGTTTGTAAGTCAAGTGTTTGCTTGTTTCTATCGTAATGTTATTCGTATCAAGTAATTAATACAGTTTTGAAATGAGTTAGTGATGTGGCACTGTAGCAGGTAGTTGAAAATGCAACCCTAAATAGAGAGAGTCATTTTCATTGGGTGAAGGTTGCGTTTATTTTTTCTTAAAACCCGAAAAATCAGTGTTTGCAGTTGATTAAGAGAAAATAGGATATGTACCCGCACCTTTACGCATGAGTTGAAATTTTCATTTCAAGGCCTCCGCCTTCCTTTTCATTTGGAATAGGAAAAAAACTTCTTTAAATGCACCATATCTTCCATTTTATTTACTTTACTTTCGTATATACCAATAGATGCCGCCACAGTACAATCATTTTGTGACATCCCCGATAGTTCCCTCGCGCGATAGCCATCGCACGCCTTCAAGATAGTTTCCTCCATCGCTGACCGAGTCTCTCCCGCAAATTCAGCCAGCGTTACTTCGATCGTATTCTATTTTGTTGTATTTAGCAAAGTAATATTATTTAATAAAGTTAGTTACAAAGATAACTAAAGTGGTGACCCCTAGTTCCGAAATAACAATAGTAAATTCAAACCCAGTGTTAAACGAAGGAATTTCAATCTCTGACAGAAATTCACACTAGCAAAACAAAACAAACAAACAACGCACAACAGCGAACTGTGCGTAAAACATTTAACAAAAATCTTCGAGCAAAATGTACAAACAGTGTTTTTGCAAATTCTTGTAAGAAATGCACACGAGCCCACCCACACACACACATGCAGCAGCGACATATACGCTCACACACGCATCCAACACGCCCGCATACACACATACAAACATGCCTACGACGTCTGCACTTACATCCTGCGATCGCCGTGGAAGCTGCGCTCCAACCAGGACTTGCGCACTCGCATCCTGCATTCCTGAGGTTTTGCTGATGGAAATTCTTCAAAAATTGTGAACTTTCGACCGAGACGTACACATAATCAAAGCACCGACAACGGCGACACCACACACACGCCAAACATACATATGTGTGTACGTTACACACATTAAACGCAAACGAGACAAACCCCAGTGGCAGCAGCTACAACAACAGGATGCTTTTCGAACGGCAACGCGCAGTCCTCTGTGTGCCCCATTGGTGCATACCTCATCCACGAGACACGCCCAACGCAGCAACCCTGCACACCCCTCAGTCACACCATCGGCGCCCATTAGCAATCGCTGGCCCCACTGCACGTCACACCACGGACTTTACCGCACCAGCATCATCATCTTGTGGCCAACAACTGGACTTCGGATGAATGCTCGGAGCGTACATATGTGAAGCCAACATTTTCTTCCAACTTTACACGATTTCACAATGCACGCAATCGACTCTGCACACCCACGTAACTGATCTCACGTTGGTCAAGCATCCCACCAATTTATCAGATCTTACATTGTATGCAGCCGATCCTGCACTTACATTTTCTCGATCGCACGTTGACGATCGTTCCCAGCAATGAAAGTACGTTGCGCAGCTAATCTTGGCTCTTCATCGCATCCTTTATCATCGCCGATGTTTATGCCCATACCAGATCGACCACAAGCAACCTGCTTCAACTCGAGACGCTCTTGTATATTGTGCGTTCTGTGCAACAGGTGGCGTCTCAAAATATTTTGATATCTTACACAAGGATGGCGCTACAGTAAAATCATGTTCACCTTTCTTGCTAACAGATGGCTCCACTATTTCGTAACCAGTCTACACAATGTTTCGTGAACGTAATGCGATCTTGTAAAGGGAATTTTAAAGTGCGTTGTATATTGTGCGTTCTGTGCAACAGGAGCCGTCACAAAATACTTTGATATCTTACACAAGGATGGCGCTACAGTAAAATCATGCTCACCTTTCTTGCTAACAGACGGCTCCATTATATCATAACCTTTAGTTATCGTTGTAAACTACTTTATTAAATAATAATATTACTTGCTAAATACAATAAACTGAATATGATCGAAGCGACGCTGGCAGAATTCGCGGGAGGGCTACGTCGTCAGCGATGGAACAAAGCTTTATCTCGAAGACGTGCGATGAATATCGATAAGTGGCTGCAGCTTGTAACGAGTCCTTTTGACCCGAAAACCAATGCAGGCTATGCTCAGGGTTGTCGAGGATCGTTCCAACAAATTTATATTGGACTTGCAATAATAAGAC
Organism: Lordiphosa stackelbergi; assembly: GCA_018904235.1. NCBI lineage: Eukaryota > Metazoa > Arthropoda > Insecta > Diptera > Drosophilidae > Lordiphosa > Lordiphosa stackelbergi. Next base: position 94,255 of record JAEIFU010000397.1, read on the forward strand.
AGTTGTGATTCTTTATTCTATTATGCACCAGCGACGCGGTTCACTTTATTATTCACTTTCTCTCGTAATTCACTTAGCTTAGTTTACAATTGTATATGCCTATCTGAGGTATCCTTGCCAAGCCGCAAGGTACGCCTCCTATCCGGCTGATCGCCGTTATCGCAGGATTTCGTTGGCTAAGGACACGCCGTGCACGCCTAAGCGATCGCTTGACTCGCAGGCTCGCCTATTACGCTCAACTTCCTACGTACTGCCCTACTGGTGTCCTTCAAGGACTACAAAGGATGCGCTGGATAGTAGATTCGCCTTCCACGTCGAATCAACGTTCGACTCGCAGGCTCTACTTGCACTCAGCTTCCTTTTCACTACTCGAGACCTGGTAGTTGCACCAGGACCTGCCTTATCCTGCCGAAGTCCTTGCACAAGGACTATTCCGTATCCTGTTTAAGGATTCCGCACTCGATTCCACGTCTTTAGTACTCTTGGGTACTACGATTTGCCGCACTTCAACTTTCTCGATACGTTCCGCACTCGCTTAATCCTCGTTTCACACTGACTGACTCCTATGCCGCCAGCGACGCCTTATATAGCCCTCCTGGGCTGTCTCCTGATGTCTCCTTGTCTGCTTCTAGAACATTCGAGACTCCAAAACCTTCCATACGGCACTTTCCTCTGCCTAGCAACAGCGTATTCTGGCTTCGGCCAGTGATATTGCCGCTTCATCGCGTTGGTGCGACTGCGACAGCTATCCTCTTGCTCCAATTTAACGGATCCTTCGATTTGTCATTGCGCCGTCCGCCGTCCATCGTGCTGCTGCTTCCATGGCCTCCCATTCATTTCCCCTTTGCTCTGAATCCGCCTTGATTCCCCTTTGCTGAGGCGAATTCGCCGCACTTCCCCTTTCGCTCGCCGTCTTTCCCCTTCCATTATGCCCTGCTGCTTGTGGGGAATAACCATTCCTCACACTCCCCTCTTTCTTCGGGAAGCGGAAATGTCCCATTTCCGTTTACATTGTCCCCTTTGAATTTCCCGCCCCAATTATACGCTTTAGTTCTCGATATATCGATTAATCGCCTATCGGCCTGACTCCCATCTCAATTGCCCCGATGACTAGTACCCATCGTTACTCGTCACCTGAGCTCGATAACAATCGATCATCAGCCAATCGCTGATCTCCCATCTCCGACTGCACATGGATTTCTGGACCAGGTAAGAACTTTCATCTATTTTTTTATGTTCCTTTCTTTTTCATTTCCCCCCTTTCTCCTTTCTTTCCACAGGTGTGACCCTCTGTCGACTGCGGCTGCGCTGCCGCCGACGATGCCCCCTCCGTCTCCATGCCCCTGTGTCGGCCAGCCTGCCTGCCCATGCCCTGCCTGCAAAAAAAAAATTTTTTTTTTCCGAAGACTGCTGTAATCTGTGTGTGGTTTTTTTTTCTTTCTGCGTTTTATGTGCAATTTTAATTCATGTCGTGCTTGTGTGTGTGCGTTCACCCACCCCTTCTTGTTGGTGTCGCTGTGTGTTCCGTGTTCGCGAGATCATTTTGTTCGCCCTGTCTCGCGTTTGTATATATGTGTGTATATGTGTGTGGCTTTTGCCTTTTCCACCCTTAATAGTCCGTGTGTCTCCCGTGCATGTTCGTGTATGTGTGTTTGTTTTGCTTTTCCCACCCTTCCCGATCTGTGTGTCTCCAATGCCTGTTCGTGTATGTGTGTGTGTCCCCTGTGTCTATGTGTTTTGCCAGCAATAAATTTACCTTTTTATTTTACTTTTTATTTTGGGGAATTTGTTTTTTATTTTCGTTATTGAGGCCCTGCCTCCACCCACACCTCGCCTTTGCCACCTCGCGTTCGTAGGCGATAACGTGTGGCCCCTATCCACAATATGTGGGACCACCTCTGTTTGGGTTCCCCTTTCCGGGCCACCACCACCAGCAGCGCCTCACGTGGCCATTCCTCCAGGTCCAGTGACCGCCACCTCTGCCATGTTTTTGGTGCCGATTCCTTCGGCGGACTCTCCTCCTGTTGGTGCCCTGGCCACGATGTTTGCCGGTTGAATTTTTGTTTTGGCCGTGTTTGTGCGCTCTGCGGTCCGGGGCAAGACCGCTGCCGCTGTAGCATCGGTCTTTGTGCGTGCTCTTCCGACCTCTCCTCCTCCCATTTGTGGCCGCAGCCCCCTTCCTCCCCTAGCGCCCCTTTTTCTTCGGCCTCCGGTGGTGGCTGCTTGGTTGCCGTTTGTGCCGGCTGGGGTTGACCTCGCGGACCCGCGAGTTCGCCCCCGCCGTCTCGCCATGGACGCGCTCGGACCAGGTGACCGTCGTTGTCACCTGGTGGATCCTCCACCCATCAATCACGGTGGTGGTGTGCCACTGTGACCTAGTGGGGGGAATCCAGCCACCGCGTCCCTCGGGTTTCGGTTCTGGTTCCGGCTCCGGTGTCGGTGACTCACCCTCGGAGTCGGAGATGACGATAATCTCCGGCCTCGGCGTAGGTGGGCGTACCGGAACCCATGCCGGCGACGGACTCCGGATAGGCTGGTATGGCGGCTGCGCGTCTGCCATTGCCTCATCCACGCCATGACATGGCTCTGCCACACCGAACTCGTCCTCCCAGTTGGTCCCCTGGCCCTCCGCATCGCTCTCCGCATCGCTGCTCCAGCGTCCCATTTGCCGTGGGGATGGGCTGGGCGACTGATAGTCGTCCTCCGCATCCGACACCAGCGGCGACGCCAGGATCTGGAGCACCGGTGACGGACTTCTTCGTGGACGGCGGCCTGGACGCACACCGGCAAATGGCAGACGTCGTCTGCCATTGGACAGCAGTCGCTGCCCCTCCTGTGCGGTCCTCCGGCCTCGCCCAGCGAATCCCAGCACCATCCTTGGCTTTGCTTTGCTGATCGGTTCCATTCTTCTCTGCTTGTTGATATTGAAAGGCCTATTGGAGATTTTGAGGCATCTTATATAGGCCTTCGAAGCTTTGGCTATCCCCGTTAGGATTACGACGGCCATCATGGAATCTTAGCCAGAGAGTAATCCTAACTGGAGTTGGTTGCATTGCCATCCTTCTCTGTCTATCTCTTTCCCTCATGCATGCCCCTTTCATTTCCCCTTCTTGGTTAATTCGCCGCGTTTCGCTGCATATCAACCAGTAAGGGGTACATTTTAGTTAGGGTGGACCTTATTCTGAAAATCCTATGTTCTATGCATTTTATAAAGACTTCTTTGCATTATAACTGAAAATCATCAGTTTTAATTTAACTTTGAACTGAAACCATCAGCTCTTCTCCGTTTTAACTGAAACTCATCAGTTTTCTCCCTTTCGACTGAAACCATCAGTTTTCTCTTTTGCTGTAGTGAACTTTTATCATTGACAATCGTCAATCATCGTTCTGAATCTCCTCGGCCTGTGGTTTTAACTCACTTACATGAGCTGTACGTTCTCTCTGGTCCTTCTTATGCCTCAGCTTGCAGATTACTGGTGATGTGAATCCGATGATCACATAAGGTCCCCCATACCTGGGTGCTAGCTTTGCAGCAAATCCTTCCACTGCCTTTGACAGGTTGTGCTCTTTAACCCATACTATTTGTCCTATTTCCGGCTTCCATGGGCGTCGTCTCAGATTGTAGTATCTCGCTTGATCCTGGGCCGCCTTTTCTAGGTTCCTTCTAATTACCTCGAATAATTCTCGCAATTTTGTCGCGTTTTCATTCGGATTTTGCGTTTCTTGTCCGATTCCTAGTGTTACTTCATCGTATAGGGCTTTCGGAAGACGTGGCTCTCTTCCCTGTGTAATGAAGGTTGGTGAGTATCCAGTAGACTCAGTTACACTCGAGTTTACGGCTAACATTATCTCTGGCCATTTCTCGTCCCATGTTCTTTGGTCTTCTCCCGCGAATTGTGCAATCATTGTTTTGACGGTTCTATTCGCTCGCTCTGTTGGATTTTCTTGTGGGGTGTATGGAGCTGTGAACTGCTGTTTTGCTCCGATGTCCTCTAGGAATCTTTTAAAAATTCGACTAGTGAATTGGACTCCATTATCTGTAATCACAACCTTTGGCACCCCAAATCTTGACAGAATCCTTTCTCTGAACGCCTTCTTTAATGATTCCGCTGTTGCTTTTCTCATCGGGATCAGTTCTGTCCATTTCGAAAACCGATCTATGAGAACTAAAAGCATGGTATTTCCGTGTTTAGATCGTGGGAGAGGACCAACAAAATCTGCGCATACCGTCGCCCATGGTTCCTCGGGGACCTGAGTAAGCATTTTGCCTGCTGCTTGTAGTTGGCTTGGCTTATATTTTTGGCACGTTTCGCACTTGTTTACGTACCTCCGCACGTCTCTGTGCATACCTGGCCAATAATATCTTGCCGCTATTCTTGCAATAGTTCTTCTTGATCCTGTGTGCCCAGCCGCCGCTGAGTCATGGTTTTCCTTTAAGACTCTTCCTCTTGACCCTGTGGGAACACATAGTTTCCACGAAACTACGTCTTCGTTCCCAGCCCTATGGGGGATATGACGGTACAAATTTCCACCTTCTGCCATATAATCAGGGAATTTTTGGGGATTGTTTTGTACCTTCATCGTCATTTCCTTTATCCATTCGCAGTTGTCGTTATAAATCACTTCTGGTTCTATTCCTTTGGCTCTTCTGCACGTTTCTAGCGGTTGTCTTGATAGCGCATCCGCTACAACGTTCAATTGACCCTTTCGATACGCGATTTCGAAATCATATTGTTGCAACTCTAACGCCCATCTGGCTATTCTGCCTGAAGGACTCTCTATGCTGTTGAGCCATTTTAGAGCCATATGATCGGTGACTACCCTAAAATGGTATCCTTCTAAGTATGGCTTTAACCGTCTGACAGCCCAAACTATTGCCAAGCATTCTTTCTCTGTGGCAGAATAGTTTTTCTCTGCCTGATTTAGTGTTCTGCTTGAGTATGATATGACCTTTTCGCCCTCTTCTGTTTCTTGGGTTAGGACGGCCCCGATACCATAGTCACTCGCATCTGTCTGAAGTATGAACATTCGTTCAAAATCAGGACATGTCAGGACCGGATCTGCCGTTAGCTTATTCTTGACTAGCTCGAATGCCTTTTGATGCTCATCAGTCCATACCCATTTGACCTTTTTCTTCAGTAAAGAATGTAATGGTTGAACCATTGTTGCGAAATCTGGTACAAATCTTCTATACCACGAAGCGACGCCTAGGTATTGCCGTAGTTCCTTCACGTTGGCCGGTGGTTTTAGTTCGGCGATCGCCGCCACCTTTTCTGGATCCGTGCATATACCTTGTCCCGTTATCCGATGCCCCAAATACTGCAATTCCTTTCTAAAAAATTGACATTTGTCAGCGTTTATCCGGAGATTCGCCCTTTTCAAACGTCGGAATACTTCTTTCAAGTTTGCCATATGTTCCTCCAGAGTTCGACCTATCACTATGATGTCATCCTGGTATGCGAATGCGTGTGGCATCATTTCCGGGCCGATTACTTGGTCGAGTGCTCTCTGGAATGTTGCGGATGCGGAGTGTAATCCGAATGGCATCACTTTCCATTGGAATAAGCCTTTTCCTGGAACAGTAAACGCCGTCATTGGTCTACTACTTTCCTCCAACGGTATCTGCCAATATCCGTCTTTCAAATCTAGACTGCTTATATAACACGCCTCCTTCAGCTGATCTAAGATGTAGTTGATCCTTGGCATAGGATATGCATCCTTTACTGATTTTTCGTTGACTGTCCTGAAGTCCACGCAGAATCTCCACTTTCCCGTTTTCTTCTTCTTGACCATGACTACTGGTGAACTATATGGACTGTTGGATGGCTCTATGCATCCCATCTCCAGTAGTTCGTCAACTTTTCTGTTTATCTCCTCCTGCATTTTAGGATTTTTGGGATAGTATCTTTGTTTAACCGGTCTATCGTCCTTCATGGTGATCCTGTGCACTGCTATGTTTGAAGGACCTTTTAATTCTGCCAATTCTGCTAACTCCTTTTCGAGAAATTGTTCGATTTCTAAGTTACGCTCTTCCTTTAATTCCGTCTCGACTGCCACTGACAATTTTTCCTCCAACCATCCGTTCCTGCGGCTTCGAGCTGGTATGACCACTCTATGTCCTGCGCATGTCAGCTCTGCTCCTACTCCTTGCAAGAAATTCCAGCCTAATACCAGATGATCGATTACGCCTGGTAAAATCATCAAGTCGATGGTTGTACGTTGATTGCCGAATGAAATTGTTACGCTTAATTGCGTCCCGATTTCTGCGTTTCTACCGTCTGCCAATCGTACTTGCTTCTTTGTGGGTCTTCTTGTGCCCACTGCCTCCAACTTGTCGCATAACTCCTGACTCACGAAGCTTCCTGTAGCCCCCGTGTCGATTGTGGCCTTTATTTTCTCTCCCCCAATCAACACCCACGCCGACAACTGGTTTTCTTCTTCTTGCAAGCTTCCGATTAATGTTGAGAGGCAGACTCGGGCGACCTCTGCTCGCCCCTCGGAGGCTGAGGTCGCTGAGCATTTCCCGATTGCCGACAGCACTCCCATGTTCTCACCCCCACCCTACCACACTGCCAGCAGAATATCAGTCTACGATTGGAGCATTCTCGCGCCCAATGTCCTGATTGTCCACATCTGCGGCACGCCTGTGTTGGGTTTTGCACGAAGTTTCCATTTCCAACTTGTTCGGGACCAGCGCGTTGTTGGGCTTGGGAGCCTCTGTTAGCGGTATGTCTGTCATGATCTTGACATCTTCTGCATATGTCTTCTCCCATTGATCTCCTTGGGGCGGCCATGGGTAGTGATCTGGCCCGTTCTGCGTGACTCTCTTGCCTAAATATCTCCCTGTCCCTTTCCAGTGCTTCGAATTCGTCTGCCAATTGCATCAGACATTCCAAATTTTTGATCCGATGTGGGCGTACAAACGCTCTCAGATCCGGTGTACAATTTTCTCCGATTATTTCCAGTTGCTCAGTTTCGTTACATTGTAACGGTCTCATTAGAGTTTGCATTTCTAACATATAGTCTTTAAATGCTTCGTTCCAATGTTGCTTTCTTTGGCGGACTTTTTCGGCTAGTTTGCCAAAATAGCCTCGCGGTAGAAAAAATGCCTTGAAACTCTCTTCAAACTCTTTCCATTTTTTCCAGTTCTTGTGGTTTGCCAGATACCAATTTAGTGCCTTGTCTTTGAGTAATTCCGGCATGGCCCGTGGTATCATGTCGAGGTTGAGGCCATACATTTGTGCCGACCACTCCACCTGCTCTAAAAACTCCAGAGGTTTTGCAATTCCGTCGAACCTGAAAGCCCATTCCCTAACTTGTTTGGCAACTTTTGCGTACTCGCTTGTGTCAACGATTGGAGTCTTGGGTACTTTTTTCGTTTTGTCTTGATTTGTCCCTCCAGCTACTGGCATTGTCCCTGACATAAACGGAATTGAGAGCTCTTCTAGGTTTGTGTCTGTCTTGGGTGGTATCAATCCTAACACAGGTTTTGGTAACGGTGACTTACCATATACTTCCGCCATAGTTTGAATCTTATCCCTCCATTCCGGGTCCGTTTCGTTGTTGCTTATCCATTCCCCGAATTGTTTCCTCATGTTGTCCATGTTGCCGGTTAATTCGATGCCGAATTCTTCTGCGTGCTGAATTAGGTCTTCCTTTTTGAGGTAATATATCCAGGATCTCCCCATTTTGCACTTTTTGTTTTTATTAGAACCCTTTTTGACTTATTATTGACAAGACCACGTTGGGCGCCAGTTGTAACGAGTCCTTTTGACCCGAAAACCAATGCAGGCTATGCTCAGGGTTGTCGAGGATCGTTCCAACAAATTTATATTGGACTTGCAATAATAAGACAGTTGTGATTCTTTATTCTATTATGCACCAGCGACGCGGTTCACTTTATTATTCACTTTCTCTCGTAATTCACTTAGCTTAGTTAACAATTGTTTATGCCTATCTGAGGTATCCTTGCCAAGCCGCAAGGCTTGGCTAAGGACCCGCCGTGCACGCCTAAGCGATCGCTTGACTCGCAGGCTCGCCTATTACGCTCAACCTCCTACGTACTGCCCTACTGGTGTCCTTCAAGGACTACAAAGGATGCGCTGGATAGTAGATTCGCCTTCCACGTCGAATCAACGTTCGACTCGCAGGCTCTACTTGCACTCAGCTTCCTTTTCACTACTCGAGACCTGGTAGTTGCACCAGGACCTGCCTTATCCTGCCGAAGTCCTTGCACAAGGACTATTCCGTATCCTGTTTAAGGATTCCGCACTCGATTCCACGTCTTTAGTACTCTTGGGTACTACGATTTGCCGCACTTCAACTTTATCGATACGTTCCGCACTCGCTTAATCCTCGTTTCACACTGACTGACTCCTATGCCGCCAGCGACGCCTTATATAGCCCTCCTGGGCTGTCTCCTGATGTCTCCTTGTCTGCTTCTAGAACATTCGAGACTCCAAAACCTTCCATACGGCACTTTCCTCTGCCTAGCAACAGCGTATTCTGGCTTCGGCCAGTGATATTGCCGCTTCATCGCGTTGGTGCGACTGCGACAGCTATCCTTTTGCTCCAATTTAACGGATCCTTCGATTTGTCACTGCGCCGTCCGCCGTCCATCGTGCTGCTGCTTCCATGGCCTCCCATTCATTTCCCCTTTGCTCTGAATCCGCCTTGATTCCCCTTTGCTGAGGCGAATTCGCCGCACTTCCCCTTTCGCTCGCCGTCTTTCCCCTTCCACTATGCCCTGCTGCTTGTGGGGAATAACCATTCCTCATCGATGGTTATCTCTTTATTAAGGCCGTTGCTTCGAATGTGCGTCGATAAACAAGATGTTCGAGTAGGGGTTGAGTTTGCCTCACATCAGGACTTTTCGTCTGCCACGCGTTGTGGACTTTGATTGCCACTCGTTGTGGACTTTGTGTTGAGATCGAGAACTTGTGAAATGACCAGGCTGGCATCAAGTACCAAACAAAGAGCGTCTCGAGTTGAAGCAGGTTGCTTGTGGTCGATCTGGTATGGGCATAAACATCGGCGATGATAAAGGATGCGATGAAGAGCCAAGTTCAGCTGCGCGACTTTCGCTTGCCATGCGTTATTGGACTTTGTGTTGAGATCGGGAACTTGTGAGTAGACTCAGGCTGGCATCAATTGCCAAACAAAGAGCGTCTCGAGTTGAAGCAGGTTGCTTGTGGTCGATCTGGTATGGGCATAAACATCGGCGATGATAAAGGATGCGATGAAGAGCCAAGTTCAGCTGCGCGACGTACTTTCATTGCTGGGAACGATCGTCTGGCAGGCTGCGTACAATGGAAATCGGCGGAATTGGTGAATGTCCAACCAACGTGCGATCGAGAAAATGTACGTGTGCAGGATCCGCTACGCCGAATGTTAAAGATCTGATAAATTGGTGGGATGCTTGACCAACGTGAGGATCAGTTTACGTGTAGGTGCAGAGTCGATTGCCGTGCATTGCGAAATCGTGTAAAGTTGGAAAATGTTGGCATCACATGTTTATGGTGGAGGCGGCGGCGCTGGTGGGTGCCGCCGTTGTCAGATCCGAGCATTCATCCGTAGTCCAGTTGTTGGCCACAAGATGATGATGCTGGTTGCGATAAAGTCCGTGGTGTGACGCAGTGGGCCAGCGATTGCTTTTGGGCGCCGATGTAGGACTGAGGGTGTGCAGGTTGCTGCGTTGGGCGTGTCGTGGATGAGGTATGCACCAATGGGGCACAGAGGACTGCGCGTTGCCGTTCGAAAAGCATCCTGTTGTTGTAGCTGTTGCAGTTGGCGCGTTTGCCGTTTGCGTTTGTGTGAACGTACACACATATGTATTTTGGCGTCTGTGTGTCGCCGTTGTCGTGCTCATATGTGTACGTCTCGGTCGTGTTGGATGCGTGTGTGAGCGTATGTGTCGCTGCTGCATGTGTGTGCCCGTGTGTATTTCACAAGCCATTCGCAAAAACACTGTTTGTACATTTGTATGAAGATTTTTTTGTTAAATGTTTGACGCACAGTTCGCTTTTGCGGATTTGAGTTCGTTGTGTTTTTTGCTGAGCGCTACCGCCAGCGGCAGCAGCGTTTATTAATATGTGTGAATTTCATCACAGATTGAAATTTATTTGTTTAACACTGGGCTTTGAATTTGTTTATTGTTTTTCGGAACTAGGGGTCACCACTTTAGTTATCTTTGTAACTAACTGTTAAATAATATTACTTGCTAAATACAATAAACTAAATATGATCGAAGCGACGCTGGCAGAATTCGCGGGAGAGAGCTCGTCGTCAGCGATGGAACAAACTTCATCTCGAAGACGTGCGATGAATATCGATGATTGGCTGCAGCTATCGCGTGAGGGAACTCATCGGGATACCCTGGCATCCCCGATAAGTTCCCGCAGGCCCCCTGCCAAAATACAACAAGCCTGGCCACTGGCGGGTTGTAAGCATAGCGAGTGAGCGGTTGAAGTGCAAAGGGAGCATCCAAGAGATCTGCGTAAAATGTTTCGGAAGATGCAGCGAGTCAAGCAACCTTCCAGTTGCGGGAAAGGAACAATAAAAAACACTGTAAAACCATTTTGTGCCACCACAATAGCTCTTTTTCTTCATTCAAAAATAACAATTCTTGCAATATGAAATATATATCTCAGCACCTGAAAATAGTCAACAATATATTAGATTGATTTGGCTGCCACCCAGGGTTCATTTGGGGTTTCATTTAAGGAAAGTTATTGATTGCACTGTTGTGGACATTTAAGTTACTGTGCAACATACAGCACTTATCGATATTCATCGCACGCCTTCGAGATGAAGTTGTTCCAACGCTGACGACGAGTCTCTCCCGCGAATTCTGCCAGCGTTCGCTTCGATCGTATTCAATTTGTTGTATTTGGCAAGTAATATTATTATTTAATAAGTTAGTTACAAAGATAACTAAAGTGGTGACACCTAGTTCCGAAATAACAATAAACAAATTCGAAGCCCAGTGTTGAACAAATGATTTTCAATCTTTGACGACATTCACACATACACACACAGGCGCTGCCGCCGCTGGCGGTAGCTCCTAGCAAAACAAAACAAACAAACAACATACAACAGCAAACTGTGCATAAAACATTTAACAAAAATCTTTAAACAAATGTACAAACGGTGTTGTGAAATGCACACGGGCACGCACATGCAGCAGCGACACATACGCTCACACACGCAGCCAACACGCCCGCATACACACATACAAACATGCCTATGGCGTCTGCACTCACATCCTGCTATCGCCGTGGAAGCTGCGCTCCAACCAGGACTTGCGCACTCGCATCCTGCATTCCTGAGGTTTTGCTGATGGAATTTCTTCAAAAATTGTGAAGTTTCGACCGAGACGTACAGACATATGAGCACGACAACGGCAACACACAGACGCCAACATACGCAACAACGCAAACGGCGAAAGCGCCAACTGCAACGGCTACAACAACAATATGCTTTTCGAACGGCAGCGCGCAGTCCTCTGTGCCCCATTGGTGCACACCTTATCCACGACACGCCAACGCAGCAACCTGCACACCCTCAGTCCTACATCGGGGCCCAGTAGCAATCGCTGGCCCACTGCGTCACACCACGGACTTTATCGCACCAGCATCTTCATCTTGTGGCCATGAACTGACTACGGATGAATGCTCGGATCTCAACGGCGGCACCCACTACAGCGGCCGCTGACGAGCTCTCCCGCGAATTCTGCCAGCGTTAGCTTCGATCGTATTCAATTTGGTTATTTGGCAAGTAATATATTATTTAATAAAGTTAGTACAAAGTTAACCAGTGGTGTACACCAGTTCCGAAAGTAACAATAAACAAATTCGAAGCCCAGTGTTGAACAAATGATGCTCAATCTTTGACGACATTCACACATACACACAGGCGCTGCCGCTGGCGGTAGCTCCTACAAAACAAAACAAACAAACAACATACAACAGCAAACTGTGACAAAACATTTAACAAAATCTTTAAACAAATGTACAAACGGTGTTATGAAATGCCACGGGCACGCACATGCAGCAGCGACACACGCTCCACACCAGCCAAACACGCCCGCATACACACACAAACATGCCTATGTCTGACTCACATCCTGCTGTCGCCGTAAAGCTGGCGCTCAACCAGGACTGGCGCACCCGCATCCTGCATTCCTGAGGTTTTTGCTGATGGAATTTCTTCAAAAATTGTGAAATTTCGACCGAGACGTACACATATGGAGCACGATAACGGGCAACACACAGACGCCAACATACGCCAACGCAAACGGCGAAAGCGTGCCACGCCAACTGCAACGGCTACAACAATATGTTTTCGAACGGCAGGCTGATCCTCTGTGCCCCATTGGTGCACACCTTATCCACGACACGCCCAACGCAGCAACCTGCACACCCTCAGTCCTACATCGGCGCCCAGTAACAATCGCTGGCCCACTGCGTCACACCACGGACTTTATCGCACCAGCATCTTCATCTTGTATTATGAACTAGACTACGGATGAATGCTCGGATCTCGACTAACGGCGGCACCCACTACAGCGGCCGCCGCCTCCTCACACCATAAACATGTACCAGCATTTTCTTCCAACTTTACACGATTTCAAAATGAACGCAATCGACTCTGCACCTACACGTAACTGATCTCTGTTGGTCAAGCATCCCGCAATTTATCAGATCTTGCATTGTGCAGCCGATCCTGCACACGTACATTTTTCTCGATCGCTACGTTAAGTTTGGACATTCACCAATTCCGCCGATTTCCATTGTACGCAGCCTGCCAGACGATCGTTCCCAGCAATGAAAGTACGTCGCGCAGCTGAACTTGGCTCTTCATCGCATCCTTTATCATCGCCGATGTTTATGCCCATACCAGATCGACCACGAGCAACCTGCTTCAACTCGAGACGCTCTTTGTCTGGCAATTGATGCCAGCTGGAGTCTACTACAAGTTCTCGATTCAACACAAAGTCCACAACGAGTGGCAAGCGAAATCCACAACGCGTGGCAAGGAAAGTCCACAACGCGTGGCAAGCGAAAGTCCACAACGCGTGGCAAGCGAAAGTCCACAACGAGTGGCAAGCGAAAGTCCACAACGCGTGGCAAGCGAAAGATCCACAACGTGGCAATCAAAGTCCACAAGCGTGGCAGAACGAAAAAGTCGTTGATGAGCAACCTCAACCCTACTGAACATCTTTATATAGACACAATTCGAAGCAACAGCCTGAACGAGAGATAACCATGGACACAACTACGTAAATCTGTACTCTGTGCACATGCTCAGTACTACGGATACAGTTCGTCGACTCAACAACTAATATCACAGCGAGAATCATCCTGCTTGGATGAAATTCCTTATCGAGCGCCAAATCGAAGCAACGGCCTCTACGCGAGAGCTTGCCTCAACATAAATTTACTCCAACAAATCTCTCACAGCAAGCACAGTTGTTCTACGACAAATTGCAGCTCCTGTCAAGAAACCGTTGGAGCAACCCCTGCTCCGACCTTCACAGATCTCACCGCTATCGTTATCTTCATAAATATGAACATCGCTGCACCACCAACGATGACGTCAGCAGTAGGGATCGCCCCAGACGTCTTGTAAGGTTGGACTCGCTTCGAGCTAGTCACTGCGGGGAAGTAGCTTATAATTTTGCCCAGGTTTTGCAAAGCTGAAGGAATCATCTCCGACCATAAAGTATATATATTCTTGATCAGCATGACGAGCTGAATCGATTTAGCTTTTGCCCGTCCGTCTGTCCGTCTGTCTGTTTCTACGCGAACTAGTCCCTCAGTGTAAGATCGACCTGTCACCATGTAGGATTGGGTCGATTTCGTTGTCCAATGTAACATAAGCCCCTTAGCGTGTGGTTCCATAACTAAGTTCTCTTTGTTGGCAGGTCTTTATTCAATTATTCTGTAAGGTTTATAGAAAAGTGTTGGTATGCCTGCAGACTGCGAACAGCGCTGTCGGTGACGCCGAAAGCGGGGCGGTCTGTGTTGGTATGTGTATGAGAGTGAGTAGCGGCGATAACGTCGCTACGAGAGGGAGAAACGTAATATGTGACAGGCAACGGCCGCGCACGCTGACCGGCTGACGCGGGCGCTTTGGCTTGTCCAATGCGAGTGTATGATCAAATTACTCCAGACTTGATCGATTTATGTAACCATTGCAGCAAAGTGCTACAATATGTTTTAATATATGTTTGATGCAAACACGACTATACAGTGTACATCTCGATATGTGCGCATACATATCCCTCCTTTTTTGAAAAATAACGTAATTCTTTTTCTAAAGTTATTTTAAAAATTATATTAACATATATAAAAAGTTTTATTATTAATTCTTTATTAAAAAAATATTTTTTTTTTTTTTTTTTTATTTTACTAGCTGCTGAGGTTTTTTCATGATCATGAAAATTTTTAGTTATTATAAATTTTTAACCTATCATTTATTTAGTTTTTTTTTTTCCTAACCTAATTGTTATATTATCGTTTATCTCGATATTTTCTACTCTATAGGGCCTGTGTAGTTATTTTCTAACTTGTGCCCTGTTTCGTTTTTTAGTAAATCCAAATCTCCTACTTCTAGCTAAAATCTTTTGCTTTTTATCATACAGAGCTTTTCGTTTTTCTTTTTCCTTATCTAACATAATTCTAGCTCTTTTATAGGCTACTTCTAATCTAAATTTTACTTCTTTAGCATAATCATCTATATTATATAGAGGATCTATCATATCTTTATATTTTTTTCAAGTTAATGAATTGTCTCGGTGGCCTTCCGAATACAAGTTCATATGGACAGTAGTCGTGTGCTACTGACGGGGTTGTATTGAAACGGTAGGTGAAATAATTCAACCATATGTCCCAGTCACATTTGTCGATCGAAATATAAGAACGGATGTGGTCGTTAAATGTTCGATGACTTCGCTCAATTGTTCCAAGGTTTGGTGATGGTGAGCTGTTGAATGTATATTGTTTATTTTCATGTATTTACATAAGTCTGTGATTAATGAATTTTTATATTCAGTACCCATGTCCGTAATGAACGTTTTCATTGGACCATACTTGAGTATGAAAGATTCAAAAATTGCTTTAGCAGCTGTTTTAGCACTTTTGTTTGGTACTGATATAGTGACTAAATATTTTGTTAAGTCACATATAATGGTAACTGCGTACTCATTGCCATCCTCAGTTTTCGGAAGTGGGCCAATGGTATCAATCAGTACAGTATCAAATGCTGTTGCTGGAGTTGGGGTTATAGTCATAGGTGTCTTTGTATGGGTAGTTGTTTTTGCTTTTTGGCATTTCAAACAAGACTTTACATACTGTCTTATTGTCTTAGTCATAAGGAGGGGCCAATAAAAATATTTTCGAATTTTGCTCATGCAATTTTATAGCAGTGCTACTACTAGCTGTACTCTTTTTTGGTCCGCAGGGGTTTTTTTTTTTGAGGACCTCGTAGAGACCTTCCAATTTTGTCTATTCATTTCTTTGAGCTCTTCAATTGTTATTCTGGATAGAGCATCTGCAATATGATTATCTTTCCCCTTGAGGTATTCGACAGTAAAATCATATTCTTCCAAATCAAGTCTCATTTTTGTGAGCTTGGAACTTGGATTTTTCATTGAAAACAGATATGTTAATGGTCTGTGATCCGTTTTTACGAAGAAATGCCGTCCATAAACGTAAGGTCTGAAGTGTTTTATTGCTAGCAGCTAATTCCTGCTCTGTAAGTTACATTTCCTTGTGTAAAAGATCTGGAGGCATATGCAACTGGAAGTTGCATTCCATTATGCTCCCGCAAGCGTGTTTGCTAGCGTCTGTGATTATGCAAAAATCTTTATTGAAGTCTGGGTACTGCAGTAATGTTGGTTTCATTAATGCTCTTTTAAGTATTCAAATGCGTTATTGCATTCTGGAGTCCATTGAAATTGAACGTTCTTTTTACAAAGCCTCGTTAAGTGGCGTGAATGTTCTGCGAAATTTTGGATAAATCTCCGATAATAGTTACAGAAGGCAACGAATCTACGTGCACTATCTGCATCAGTTGGTTTTGGATAGTTTTTGATGACGTCATATTTTTTGTCATCTGGGAGAATTCCTTTATCGGTAC
This sequence comes from Lordiphosa stackelbergi, assembly GCA_018904235.1. Taxonomy (NCBI): domain Eukaryota; kingdom Metazoa; phylum Arthropoda; class Insecta; order Diptera; family Drosophilidae; genus Lordiphosa; species Lordiphosa stackelbergi. Next base: position 110,395 of record JAEIFU010000397.1, read on the forward strand.
ATTTGTGACCAAGATAAGTAACTTCGTGCATGAAGAATGAACATTTTTCTGGATGTAGTTTTAAATTAAATTTGCGACATAGTTCGAAGACGTTTGTCAAATTTTTGAACATATGTTGTTCGGAACATCCAATGACTACTAGGTCATCCATATAGAGAAATGCTTGCGATGGTTCTAGACCTGAAAATGCAAGTGTCATCATGCGCATAAAAGAATTTGGTGCGACTTTAAGTCCATATGGTAATCGCGTGTAGCGATAAGAGCCTGTGCTCGTTGAAAATGATGTCATATTCCTTGATTTCTCATCAAGTTCTATCTGGTGAAATCCAGACATTAGATCGAGACATGAAAAGTATTTTGCTCGACCTAGTTGATCTAGAATATCTTCTATTCTTGGAAGTGGGAACTTGTCCGCTAGTAACTTTTTGTTAATTTGGCGATAATCAACTACTAAACGCCATCTTTTTTCCGTTGAATTTGGAAGTGATTTCTTGGGTACCAAGAGAAGTGGGCTGTTATATTCAGAGATGGATGGTTCGACAATGCCATCTTTAATTAGTTTTTGTACCTGATCGTTTATTTCTTGCTTTTCCGACTCAGCATTTCTGTAGTTTTTTATGTATACAGGTGTTTTATCATTCAATCTAAGCTTTTGTTTATAGAAATTGTTTGCGGATATAGGTTCTGTTTCTAAACCAAATATATCACTGTATTCAGTGCAAAGTTCGGTTAGTTTAGATTTAAACTGTTTAGGGAATTTTAATTTTTTCAATATTTCCCTTGTTCTTGACTTTTCTTTGTTTAACTGGATTATATCGTAGTCATTAAGTGACTCAAACTGTATGTTTTGACTGTCAATTTCTGTATTTTTCGAAGTGGTATTTACTATGCGAATGTATGCATTATTACTTGTTACTATTGAGCTTGCTATTATTATTCCCGGCTGTATCTCCTGATTGGGAACTAAAACCGTTTTTTCACTAGTCTTTAATCTTACTTGTCGTATGACTTCAGATCTAGCAGGTAATAATAATGAGTCATTCTCGAGTGAGTGTTTTATTGGAATTTGGATGTGTGTATGGAAATTTTTTGGGCGCAAAATTAGTGTATTTTTCTCCTCTTGATAATCTAATAAACAATTAAATTTTTTGAAAAAATCATAGCCCAATATGCCATCTGTTGGTATCGAAAAGTTTTCTGGTACTACATGGAAATCATGTGGTACAATGTACTTGTCTGTAAGTAGTTCCAGATGTACTAGACCATAAGAACGTGTTGTTCCTTGTCCAATACCTGTTATATTGCTTATAATGTTTGTATTTATGTTGTAATATTCATTTTGTTGGTGTTTTATCACCGAAATGTCTGCTCCTGTATCAATCAAAAATGTCAGATTTGACTTTGTTTCTTCATTTTGAACTGTAATTATATTACTTAGATTGAGATTGATTGAGTATACTTTTACTGATTGTTGTTGCTCAAGGGGGGTTGAGCGTTTTCCGAATTTGTTGTTCGGATGTTGTGATTGTTGCTTTGTCCTCGCCAATTATTTTGGTTTCCTTGGCCTCTGTAGTTGCCATTGTATTGGCCTCTATAGTTGCCATTATTGGCACCTCGGCCACGGTTATTGTAACCATTGTTATTACTTTGGCGGTATCCCTGATTACCTTGGTAACCTCTTTCTCTGTTTCCGTTATTATGGTACTGACCCCGTCCATTGTTGTAGTTACCACGGCTGTTGTTTCCGCGATAGTTCGAATAATATAGGACTGAGTCAGTTTTTCCGGTTGCATCAGTGCAACTGTTGACAAATTTGGCGATAGCGTCATTCATGGTTGTGAAGCTACCTGCCTGCATGATAAGTTTTACCTTATCAATAGAGCAGTTGGATGTCATGGCTTTTACAGCGTTTTGTACACTATATTTTGATGCTAGTTCAGGGGTAAGTCCATCATTTATGTAAGCGCATTCTAAACTATTTGTTAGTTGCTCAATTTCTTTTGTGTATTGATTGGCAGTTTTGTTTTTCTGCTGGAGATTCATTAATTTTGCTGAAATAACTTCAACTGATTCTCCTTTAACGGAAATTTTTAATTTGGCAATTATCTGATTTATGGTGCTTTCTGTACCAATCAAATTTCTTGCATGTCCCTTTAATTTTGTTTTAATCAGTGAGACTGCCGTTGTCTCATGGGTATCTTTAATAGATTCGACCAGAGATAATGCGTCTAGAAAACTTTGTAAGTTTTCAGCTTTGCCATCGAAATCTGGGATCAGACTTGATGCTGTTTTGAGGAATTGAACCTGGGTCTGTGCCATGATTACTGATTGTTGGTCTTTAGGAGTTTAGGGTTTTTAGGGGTTTAGGGGTTTTTTGGAGTTTAGGGGTGTCCTCGAAGTCTCTAGAGATTTCAAATTATTTTGGACACCCCTAATGAAAGGGAAAAAGTTTTTGTTTTTAAGTCATGTTTTTCATTTTTTTTTTTTTTAAATTGCGAAAAAACAGAATTCAAAATAAATAGGATAAAAATTTTTTATTGCTACTGGGTGAAGTACCCAGTGCCAGAGACGTGGAAATGTTATTGTTATTTGTCATATGGTTGGCTCACAATTTTTATTTATACAATTAAACGTCCAACCCTATGATGTTAGTAAAAAGCCTAACAGAAATTAGTAGTTTTCAAGCAGCGCTTTCGCGCATCGGCTTGGTTAGAGGTTTTAAAAATATTGGCAATTTAGGCATTGGCATAAATGCAGCCTTTATTGCGTTACTTTGCACCAGTGCGAAGTATGTTGTCTATAATCGTTAGGTTCTTCATGTGTTCCTCCCTCTCCTGGGGAGTTGTTGACAACTTTAGCAAGTCCTTGATGAGTTTCCTTTTTTGTAGTAATTTTATTCGCTGTCCACTCCTGTGGCGTTTCTTCTTGGTGATTTTCTTCTCCTGCCGTGCCCGGTACTCAGCTATTGTGAGTGGGCGAGGTCCATCGATGGGACACACCTCCAAGGCTTCTTGAAGACTTGGTGCGTCCCTTTGCTCAATAGGAGCAGCCTCCTGAAGATCGCTCATTAATATTTACTTGTTATTGTTTGAAATTCCAGCGTTGGTGCAAGGGGGCGGACTGCCTCTCGCACTTGTAGACTGCTGCAGTTGTCCGGGGCCTATGGGCTCAGGCGTAGCCGGTGCTGGTCATCGCACAGGTCAATGTTTGTAGTTTTGGTTGGTCAACCGGTGCCTGGATTGGTCACCGTCTCTTCCTTCTCGCTGTCCACAACCTGGTGGCGGTTGTGGCGACATTAGTTGGTAAAAATTTTCGGCTTCGCTCTTCGTTTCTGCTACACTCTCCAATAATAGTTCGGCAGAACTATTTCATTATTAAACTTTTTTTTTTTTTTTGTTGTTGTTAGTTTTCGGTTCACTTGTTCACTATGTCACGGTCGCCATGTAAGATCGACCTGTCACCATGTAGGATTGGGTCGATCTCGTTAGTAAGTAATTAATAAGGCGCTTTAGGCGCGTGTGGTCCCACAATAATAATACATGCCAATTCCTCTTTGTTGGAAGGTCTTTATTCAATTGTTCTTAAGGTTTATACAAAAGTGTTGGTATGCCTGCAGACTGCGAACAGCGCTGTCGGTGACGCCGGCAGCGGGGCGGTCTGTGTTAGTATGTGTATGTGAGTGAGTAGCGGCGATAACGTCGCTACGAGAGGGAGAGCGTAATATGTGACAGGCAACGGCCGCGCATGCAGACATGCTGACGCGGCGCTTTGGCTGTCCAATGCGAGTGTGATCAAATTACTCCAGACTTGAATCAGTTTATGTAACCATTGCAGCAAAGTGCTACAATATGTTTTAATATATGTTTGATGCAAAACACTGAGTACAGTGTGCATTCGATATGTGCGCATACTATGGGTTTTAGTAAGAAAAACTGTTTTGTTATCAATATTACTGCTCTCAAACACGGTCATGGGTAATATGTAATGTTTTTAAGCTGATCTGCGAAGTTTGATCGAAGTCGCTAACCGTTGAGACAAGCTATTTCAAGTGTATCAAAACTTCGGTACAGACGAAGTTAGCTTTGCTTTTCTCGTTATTTAATAAAATTAGTTATGAAGATAACTAAAGCCCAAATTCCCGTTATCCTATTTTCTCACTACTACCCGCAAACACCGATTCCCCCCCCCCCATTTCGTAAATATTTCATAATAGCACTTACTACTTACACGCGCCGTGTACCAATTTTTTTTTTCTCTGTGTAGCTAGGCTACTGCTAACATAACGGAGCCTCTTCCTTCGCGGCTGAACGGTTGTTGAGTTCTGGGTACTTTCCGGCCCTGAACTTTTTGTTTGGACGCGGCAAGAGTGGGGGTCGTTTGCGCTGTCGCTTCAATGCTGCTAGAAGTTTTCGACTCTTTAGCTGCCGCTATAGAATCTGGCAGGTGTGCTTCCAGCTCCATGGTGCACCTCTGACAGTATTGAGGCTCCTCTATCATGCTTTACAGACTCTCAATTACACTTTTCTGGATGTCCTTCATCTTCGCAATTGTATTCTTCATATCCTGGTTTATGTGCCGTACTACTCGTTTGTTTTCGTTCACTGTATAAGTATGAGGACTTCTTCCCAGTATCGCTCCCCAGGCAAAAGGGATATCTACAGTCGTATCTATGTTTTCTGTGCTTGGCATGCACATTTCCTGAGGCGACCCTTGTAGTAAGAACTCTTGTGGTAAGAACTCAGCAGCAAAGTCGTATCGGTGAAAAAGCAAAGTTCTAAAACGTTGAATTCAAGCCTATGTATGTAAGACTTAATTTCTGGGTTCTACAGAAGAAATTAATTTATAAAATATGTTTAAATTTGGTAAATATTTCACTCTCACTATTAACTTCAAACTGATTGTCATATTGGTCTATTGTTTTGAGGAGAAACTATTTTGTATCACCTTTGCTTTTATTTTATTAAAAAAGGGCGAGTTCAATTTTTGTGTGTTTAATTTGATCAGAGTAACAAGCGGGAAGTGAAAAGAGATGACAAACAAGACTGATATTAACTATCGCAAAATAATAGTGATGACAATTTTAATGATGATCGTTACTCGTGACTGAATACAATGTGAATGATAGTGACTTCAATGTTATTAATATTTCATAAAATACAAAAGGGAATATATAAGAGGCAAATAAATATTAAGAGGCATTCTGCTGCGAACATGCCCCCCCCTTGAAAGTCGCAGGCTTTCATCTGATGTTGTCTTGACAGGCAGAAGGGCTATTTTTGAAACTGCCCTCTTCACCAATCCGCTGGTTCGAACAATAGCTACTCGTACGGCACCATCTTCTCCAGCTATTGTTTTGTCGATACGCCCGAGCGACCATTTGAGAGGAGCTAAGTTGTCGTCTTTAAACAGCACCATGTCGCCTTGCTATAGATTAGGGTGTTTTGAACGCCATTTGACACGCTCCTGCAATGAGAGATAGCTCGTAGACCAGCACTTTCAGAAGGATTGCTGCATGTGACAAATGCGCTGCCAGCGGCTGAGGCGGCCCAGGGTGAGGTGCGTCACGTCAGGCTCATCGATGGTGATGTTGGATTTACCCCAAAGGAAGTGGCCAGGAGTGAGCACTTGCAAGTCTTCTGGATTCTCTGTAATAGGACAAAGCGGCCGTGAGTTTAACATTGCAGAGATTTGACAGACAAGAGTGCGTAATTCATGAAATGTGAAAGTGGAATTTCCTACGACTCTATAAAAATGATATTTTTGCGGCCTTCACAGCGGCTTCCCACAATCCTCCAAAGTGTGGAGAACGCGGCGGTATGTGACGCCAGTTGATGCCAAGGGCTAGGCACTCCTCCGTTATCTGGCTTTGTTGGGGGTCGCTCAAGAAGAGATGCCTTAGATCGGATAACTCATTTTTTGCCCCAACAAAGTTGGTAGCATTATCCGACCATATGGTGTGGGGTTTACCCCTTAGACTGACAAACCGTTTCAGCGCAGCAATAAATGAAGACGTGGATAAGTCCTCAACCAATTCAAGATGCGTAGCCTTGGTAGCAAAACATACGAAGATTGAGATGTAGCATTTTGCCGGTGTCCTATTTCTAACCTCGGACTTGAAGTAGAACGGCCCACAAAAATCAACTCCAGTGATGTAGAATGTGGGGCTTGGATTCACACGTTCCGCAGGAAGAGGGGCCATGATATGTTCTTGAAGCTTTGGACGCAGGCGAAAACAGCGAATGCATTTGCTGATGACGCTAGAAATTGCTTTAAGTCCCCCGATGGGCCAAAATCTCTGGCGCAATGCTGCGAGAAGACTTTGCGAACCAGCATGTAGAAATTTTTCATGGTAGAATAGTATGATTGCGCATGTGACGGGATGACTCTTGGGTGGCAAAAGTGGATGCTTAGCCTCGAATTCCAGATCAGAGTTTTGGAGCCGTCCACCAACACGCATCAATCCTTTTAGATCCAGTATAGGGAGCAGCGAACGAAGTTTGCTCTTATTAGAGAGCGGCCTACATGAGCTCAATGCTTTGTAATCTGCGGGGAAGTGCACCATTTGGATGTTTCTGATCAGCAGAAGTGTTCCATTTTTATGTCTTCCACAGGAAGCTCAACAGGATGGTTGATGGGTTCAGGCCATTTTGAGCTATCAGCTCTTAGGAAATCTGGTCCCTCACGCCATAGATGCGAGTCCAGAAGCTCCAGCGGTGTACATCCGCGTGATAAAATATCAGCTGGGTTCATCTGAGTAGGTACGTGATGCCAAGTCATCCCCTTAGTACGCTCCTGTATCTGCGACACTCTGTTGGAGACAAAAACGTTAAAATCGGATGGGGCTTGACCTATCCATGCAAGTGTTATGGTTGAATCGGACCAACAGTGATATGTGCAGTGAAATTGCACGCTATGGGCAATGCTGGATATGAGCTCGGATAATAGAAGCGCAGCGGAGAGCTCGAGCATTGGGACCGTCAGCGTTTTCAATGGTGCTAACCTGGACTTTGCGCATAGTAAGTGGGATGTGATCGTTCCATGAACTTTAGAGCGAACGTAAACGCAAGCGCCGTATGCAGTCATGCTTGCGTCACAAAAGGCATGAATCTTATAATCGGCCGATGGGATCATGACAAATCTTGAAACTTGAGGCTGCAAACAAATGAAAGCTGCGAAGTGAGCTCAGCCCACAAGACTGCAATGCTTGAGGTAGGCTCTCGTCCCAGTTTAGCTTCTCCTTCCATAGCGTTTGAAGAAATATTTTTAGCCTCGTGATGAGTGGCGCTATCAATCCCAGGGGATCATAGAACCTGGCGATAGTTGCAAGAATAATTCTCTTGGTGCCTCGGCTCTCTGATACGATTTGCGAAAAGTTAAAGAGCAAGCTGTCAGATGTGGGGTCCCAAGCTAATCCAAGAGCTTTTAGTGATATCCGATCCGTCCTGAAATTTGATAAGTTTCTCTCGATCGGACTCGGGTTCACCCTCAAGAGCTGAAGGTTCGTTGGAGCACCACTTGCGAATCGGAAAATGTCCTCTAAGCAGATTTTCCTTTACTTGTTTGCGAATTTCAGCAGCCTCTTTGGCATTATCCCCTCCAGAGATCAAGTCATCAACGTAGAAGTCCCTGCGGACGACCTTGGCAGCCAGTGGAAATGCGAGCTCCTCGTCCTTGGCTACGCTGGTGCATGGCGCGAATGGCCAAGAATGCAGCTGGCTTAGTTCCGTACGTAACGGTATCCAGCGTGTAGATCTCGATGTCATCTTCTGGATTTTCGCGCCATAGTATGCATTGCCAAACTCGTCAGGATGAGTGACACGCACACACCGATACATTTTACAGATGTCTCCACAAAAATCGAAATCGAATGAGCGTGATGAAAATCTTCGGTTGTATTGATGGGCCAGCTAATAACAAGTCGTTTAACAATGACGTATATTTGGCGGAGCCGTCGAAAACAACACGCAGCTTAGTTGAGGTGCTGTCCGGCTTCTGCACGCAATGATGTGGTAAAAAGAATTGTGGCACGGTTTGCTTTTTGGATGCTAAAGACATATGCTTCCCAAGTCGACATATTCCTTTAAAAAAGGCTGAGTACTGCTCCTTCAAATGTGGGTTTTTTTGATAACTTCGCTTCAAGAGATTTAAATCGCCTTAAAGCGCTGGTATGAATCTCCTAATGCGTCAAAATTGGTTTGCAGGGAGACGAACAGAATATTGACCTGAATCGAAAGTCGCGTGCAACCTTGTGGAAAAGCTGCTCGCAGAGAGCGTCTTCATCGGAAATGTACTGTTCAGCACCACAGCAACTGTCGATTTCCAAAACGCTTAACGATATCTGCAGTGGTTCTTCAATCGTGAGGAGTTGAGGCTCTTCCAAAAGGGCGGCTAAGGATGAATGCTTAGGTGAACCATGGGCAAGGCCACCAGAAACAATCCAGCCCAGTCTGGTCTTCTGTAGAGTTGGCAAGTTGTCACCCAAGCGTATTTGACCAACACACATTAGGTCAAAGAATAACCCAGCACCGAGCAAAATATCAATCCGTTGAGATTTGAAAATAGTGGATCAGCGAGAACAACGTTTTGTGGGATGCTCCATCCTTTAACATTTAGGTCATAATGAGGCAGATAATCGGTTATAGTGCGCGTGACAACAGCCGAAAATGATGCACTGCCTCCGCTGTCATGCGAATGGGCAGATATATCAACCGATTTATCAGATGCTAGAGATGATTCGCCTATCCCCGAAATGGATATATTTGCACGGTGCGTTTTTAGCTGCAACTGATTGGCTAGGCGTGCAGTGATGAAATTTAGTTGAGAGGCAGAGTCTAGTAGAGCGCGACATGGCACGAAACCACCAGAACTCCCTTTACATATATTATAGCAGTTGGGAGCAACACGTATTCCGGGGGCGTAGCATTTAAAAGAGTCAGGTGAGGGATTTGTTGAGATAGACCAGCGTTGCTGAGCTTGGTACCTGAGGGAGTAGTTGCAGGCTGTGCAGGCGGAGCGTTTGAGCCTGAATCCATATGGAGCAACAGTGATGCTTATACTGGCAATGTTTACAATGCCCTGATCTGCACTGTTGCAGATGACCTTTGCGAAGGCAGTATAGACAAGGGTGCATGCGATTCACTTCTTATGAAGCAAGTGAGGCGATAAATTTAAAAACCGGGAACATTTGGACAGAAAGTGTTCCTTCGAGTAAAAAGGCATGATGGGTGATTATGATTTGTTGATTAGATTTGGATTTAAATAGGCTTTCCACCTGATGGCTAGGTGTCTTTACCATAGCTCTTTACAAATTTTCCAGCATGCGGCATCTTTTCTCGAGGAAAGTCGACATGTCAGTCCACTCGATTAATCTGTCCGAAGGCAAGGCTTCTTCCCATCTCTCCTGTGTATTTTGGTCGAGTTTACGGCTGATGATATGTATCAGTAGGCCATCAGACAGCTCTTCCTTGGTTGACATGGAGCTAAGTGCTCGCAGATGCGAATTTATTTCGTCACTAAGCTCGCGGAGCCCACTTGCTGATCCCAAGAATGCAGCTGGCTTAGTTCCGTACGTAACGGTATCCAGCGTGTAGATCTCGATGTCATCTTCTGGATTTTCGCGCCATAGTATGCATTGCAGAAACTCGTCAGGATGAGTGACACGCACACACCGATACATTTTACAGATGTCTCCACAAAAATCGAAATCGAATGAGCGTGATGAAAATCTTCGGTTGTATTGATGGGCCAGCTAACAACAAGTCGTTTAACAATGACGTATATTTGGCGGAGCCGTCGAAAACAGCACGCAGCTTAGTTGAGGTGCTGTCCGGCTTCTGCACGCAATGATGTGGTAAAAGAATTGTGGCACGGTTTGCTTTTTGGATGCTAAAGACATATGCCCCAAGTCGACATATTCCCTTTAAAAAGGCTGAGTACTGCTCCTTCAAATGTGGGTTTTTTGATCACTTCGCTTCAAGAGATTTAAATCGCCTTAAAGCGCGCTGGTATGAATCTCCTAATGCGTCAAAATTGGTTTTAGCAGGGAGACGAACAGAATATTGACCTGAATCGAGTCGCGTGCAACCTTGTAGGAAAAGCTGCTCGCAGAGAGCGTCTTCATCGGAAATGTACTGTTCAGCACCACAGCAACTGTCGATTTCCCAAAAACGCTTAACGATATCTGCGAGTGGTTCTTCAATCGTGAGGAGTTGAGGCTCTTTAAAAAGGGCGGCTAAGGATGAATGCTTAGGTGAACCATGGGCAAGGCCACCAGAAACAATCCAGCCCAGTCTGGTCTTCTGTAGAGTTGGCAAGTTGTCACCCAAGCGTATTTGACCAACACACATTAGGTCAAAGAATAACCCAGCACCGAGCAAAATATCAATCCGTTGAGATTTCGAAAAATAGTGGATCAGCGAGAACAACGTTTTGTGGGATGCTCCATCCTTTTAACATTTAGGTCATAATGAGGCAGATAATCGGTTATAGTGCGCGTGACAACAGCCGAAAATGATGCACTGCCCGCTGTCATGCGAATGGGCAGATATATCAACCGATTTATCAGATGCTAGAGATGATTCGCCTATCCCCCGAAATGGATATATTTGCACGGTGCGTTTTTAGCTGCAACTGATTGGCTAGGCGTGCAGTGATGAAATTTAGTTGAGAGGCAGAGTCTAGTAGAGCGCGACATGGCACGAAACCACCAGAACTCCCTTTTACATATATTATAGCAGTTGGGAGCAACACGTATTCCGGGGGCGTAGCATTTAAAGAGTCAGGTGAGGGATTTGTTGAGATAGAGATCAGCGTTGCTGAGCTTGGTACCTGAGGAGTAGTTGCAGGCTGTGCAGGCGGAGCGTTTGAGCCTGAATCCATATGGAGCAACGAGTGATGCTTATACTGGCAATGTTTACAATGCCCTGATCTGCACTGTTGCAGACCATGACCTTTGCGAAGGCAGTTTAGACAAAGGTGCATGCGATTCACTTCCTTATGACGCAAGTGAGGCGATAAATTTAAAACCGGGAACATTTGGACAGAAAGTGTTCCTTCGAGTCAAAAAGGGCATGATGGGTGATTATGATTTGTTGATTAGATTTGGATTTAAATAAGGCTTTTCCCACCTGATGGCTAGGTGTCTTTACCATAGCTCTTTACAAATTTTCCAGCATGCGGCATCTTTTCTCGAGGAAAGTCGACATGTCAGTCCACTCGATTAATCTGTCCGAAGGCAAGGCTTCTTCCCATCTCTCCTGTGTATTTTGGTCGAGTTTACGGCTGATGATATGTATCAGTAGGCCATCAGACAGCTCTTCCTTGGTTGACATGGAGCTAAGTGCTCGCAGATGCGAATTTATTTCGTCACTAAGTCGCGGAGCCCACTTGCTGATCCCTTCTCTACACCTGGTAATGCAAATATAGCCCGCACGTGTGCCTGGAAATGGAGCAATTTATTATCAAATCGACTGATAAGTAATTTTAACGCCTTGTCGTAATTATCGTCTGAAGGCTCCAGCGCCTTCATTGGCAACCGCGTAAATGTTGAAATTTTTCAAGCTTACTCAGTTCCTCATTGTTACCGATCACAGTTTTGAACATAGCGTGGAAGTCAGGCCAATCCTCGTACGAGCCGCTGAACGTGGGCAACGCGATCTATGGACTTGCGACTGTGATTCGTTTTGGCTGAAGTGATAAGTTTGAGCATTGTCAGACACAGATCACTGTTGAATTGACACAGGAACCGCGAACTTTCTCCAGGGCTTCCAGCTTCCGAGATTGCTGATTTCGCCTCACAATAAAGCTGCGTGAAGTCAGTTCTTGCGTCACCAGCCAGCTCCATCAAATCTAGCTTCTCAAGGGAGGACTGCGAGTTTTCGAATTCAGTCTTCATGTTTTCCACCACCTCGAGACGAACCAGCAGATCCGACTCATCGAAGCTTTCTAGCTCCTTTTAAAAATGTGGTGTAGCTGCTAACTGCCTTGACCGATGAGGTTTTAGCCCGAAAGAAATCAATCTCACTTGGGGGTAATTCACTCCCAGGCATTATGGCGAATGCTCACTGTAATGACAAAAAAAACTGGCGCGTAAAGTTGAGGCATGGTCAACAAACGGGAATGCCCATGAAATTGTCCAAAGTCAAGTGCAGAGCAAGTGTGTAAACGCGAACAGAGATTACCGTTGCACTGTGTATGTGTATGTGTATATGCGACACAAATTTACCGGCACCAAAATGTATGTATGTATGTATGCGTCTGTGTTGATGGGCGTTCGATGTACCGAGGGGTTGTGTTTAGCACCGATTTGTGCTGAAACAGTTTGGTTACTATATAGTTTCCGCTATATAGCAACGCTAGTCGAGATCACACAACGATTTGTAATGATCTGCAACCACCGAAAAAAACCGCACTCAACCCGTTTGTATGTGTGTGTTTGTGTGTGTGCGCGGCTGGCAGCATACAGCGAATATTGCTGGCTGCTTTGCAACAAGTAAAAAGGACCGAAACCGACTTGCTACTGATTAATTATCAGGTTCGAGGGTCACAAATGTTTTGAGGAGAAACTTATTTTTTCTATCCCTTTGCCTTTATTTTATTAAAAAGACCGAGTTCAATTTTTTTTGTGTGTTTAATTTGATCAGAGTAACAAGCGGGAAGTGAAAGAGATGACAAACAAGACAGTATTAACTATCGCAAAATAATAGTGATGACAATTTTAATGATGATCGTTACTCGTGACTGAATATAATGTGAATGATAGTGACTTCCAAAGTTATTAATATTTCATAAAATACAAAAGGGAATATATAAGAGGCAAATAAATATTAAGAGGCATTCTGCTGCGAACAGTCTATACTGTTCAAGGCGCAGCGAAGCGCGATGGGCTTTATGCTAGTAAAGTAAAAAAAAATACTAATAAATATTTTTAACAATCTTACCCATTCCTGACCACAGCTGTCAACGAGATCTTCAACATCCTTTGAGTCCCAGTCTTCCCGAATGCCCACGAGTGTGGAAGGTGGAAAGCCGTATTCTGTCATAATCGCAAAAAATGTAAAGAAGCAAGCCACAGTTTGAATGATTCCTATTTGAAGGTGGGGAAGCCTTACAATATTAATCTGAGATTATAAATGTTAAAAAATGAAATAAATCAAAGTCGATTTTAATAAGGATTGGGCAACTAATTTTGATAAATACCTCGATAATTTTCAACTATACGCTACTTCCCCGCCAAATATTCGGGAACTTTTTTTTCCTCGAAGCAACGCGAATTATAATGAATTTACGTGCAAAAATTAGTTGGCGATCGATCATCTATATTATAGTATACTGTTGCCTTCCCCGGGTACATCGTCCTATTAATTACACCCCTTGGAGTGGGTATATTAAAATTTTCAGGATGCTTGTAACGCATATGGGCTGATCCAGCGTTGCGGACGTTGAACATTTATACGCAAATTTGCTAGTTAAAATTGACATAGCTGCTACGTACACATTGGTATTACAGTGGCGACGAGGTAAAAAAAACGAGAAAGGCAAAGCTAACTTCGTCTGCCCCGAATTTTTGATGATACTTGGAAATAGCTTGTCACAACGGTTAGCGACTTCGACCAAATTTCGCAAATCTGCTTAAAAACATGACATATTACCCATTACCGTGTTTGAGAGCGATAATATTGAGAACAAACCAGTTTTTCTCACTAAAACCCATTATGGAACGAACATTTGTTTGGCAGCTGCAAGAGTAGTCATCCGATCCGGTCGGTTCCGACATATTAGCAGCGTGCAGTAAAAGAAGACTCTGTGCAAAAGTGTCAGCTCGATAGCTCCAAAACTGAGGCACAAGTTCGCGTAGAAACAGACAGACGGACAGGCAAGCTATTTCAAGTGTATGAAAACCTCGGTACAGACGAAGTTAGCTTTGCCTTTCTCGTTTTGTTACTAGTTTTTTTTTTTTGGAGAATGATCCTTGAACTAATGTAATAACAATGCGTAAGAGGCGGTTTGAGGTTTTAACCTTGAATGTTTATTCGGAGGCGCCAGGCCTCGTATTTATATCAATTTGTTTACATTGATTATTATGGGCTAGGTATGGTTACATGTGTTAGAAGAGATCTTAATGATAATCTTATGCTTAGGAATAGATCTTAATTGCTTTTTCATTTATGAGCTAAAGCTTAGATAAGAAGTTTGGCTTTAAAGTAGAGCTTTCGGCGTGAAGCATTTGGCTTGAGCTCTGATAGTAAAGCTATTTTGATTTAGTACTGAGCTTTGTTCTAATGCACAGTGGCTGCAATAATTTATGCTACATCTCCATTTTTCGCAAAAAAGAATAATTTATTGTTCTTTTTTTTAAATGTTTTCTATAATTAAAACAGAATTAGACATCTCAGCATAGGCTGGGATTCACATACCCAATGGGTTACGCTCTGTTGCCCTATAACTTTTTTGTTGAATATAAGAGATCTTAATATTATTACAAGTTTTATCTTAGTCTAATAATTTTACTCTGTCTAGGCTTACAATTTATGTTTTACTTCTATTGTCCCTTATTGTTATTTTTTCCTATTTCTACTACCTTATATTTTCCTAAGTATTGAGGGTCTAATTTATGGCCTGTCTTATACTATATTAGAACTAATTGCCTTATTTTAATTGCTATCTCATTTGTTTTTCTATCATAATTTTTCTTTGTTTTTCCTTAGATCTGCCTAATATGAGCCTTCCTTTATTTTGTGCTATTTGTAGCTTATACTTGATTTCTTTGTTATAATCTTCTAAATAATAGACTGGGTCAATTGTTGTAGATGAAAATGGAAGATCGGTTGGTTGTTTACCGAAGATCAATTCAAAAAGACAATAGCCATGTAATGTGGATGGAGTAGTTTTAAAACAATATGTAAAGTACTGAAGATATACCGAACATATTTGTTTATTGAGATGTATGATCTTATATACTCGTTGAATGTTCTGTGGCTTTGCTCGATTGTTCCTAGTGTTTGATGATGATGGGCAATTGCATTAATTCAAATTCACATATCATTGTAACCGCGTATGCGTTTCCGTTTTCTGTTGTAGGTAATGGACCAATCTTGTCAATTAAAACAATGTCAAAAGCTGTTGCAGGAGTTGATGTCAATGTCATAGGGGTTTTATTATGTCTGTTAAATTAAGCTAGCTTGCATTTTTCACACCATTTTACGTAAGTCGTTACCTGTCTTGTCATATTTTTTCCAAAAAAATTTTCTTTAATCTTCCTTAGCATTCTTGATATTCCACAGTGTCCGCCTGATATTGGATTATCATGATTTTTTTAATATATTTTTAATTTCAACATTATTTTTATACACTTGAAAAGTGTGTTATAATTTTGCCCAGAAGTTTGCAACGCATAGAAGGAATCATCTCCGACCATATAAAGTATATATATTCTTGA
Organism: Lordiphosa stackelbergi; assembly: GCA_018904235.1. NCBI lineage: Eukaryota > Metazoa > Arthropoda > Insecta > Diptera > Drosophilidae > Lordiphosa > Lordiphosa stackelbergi. Next base: position 125,831 of record JAEIFU010000397.1, read on the forward strand.
TCAGCATGACGAGCTGAGTCAATTAAGCTTTGTCCGTCCGTCTGTCCGTCCGTCCGTCTGTCTGTTTCTACGCGAACTAGTCCCTCAGTTTTGGAGCTATCGATCTGAAACTTTGCACAGAGTCTTCTTTTTACTGCACGCTGCTAATATGTCGGAACCGACCGGATCGGATGACTACTTCTTGTAGCTGCCATACAAATGTTCGTTCGGAAAATGGTTTTAGTAAGAAAAACTGTTTTGTTCTCAATATTACTGCTCTCAAACACGCTCATGGGTAATATGTAATGTTTTTAAGCTGATCTGCGAAGTTTGGTCGAAGTCGCTAACCGTTGAGACAAGCTATTTCAAGTGTATAAAAACTTCGGTACAGACAAGTTAGCTTTGCCTTTCTCGTTTTTATTAATTTGTTAATAATGGCACTATAGTAATTTTTCATTTCTTTAAATGTTCTTGTTCAAGCCTTGGAAAGAATCGATCTAGATCGACTATTCCATTAATGAATTATTCCATTAACTGCAAAAGCTGTTACCCCTGATTTCCTTTCAATAATGTGCATTTTTGATCTTTCAATTTCAATTTACTAGGGTTTTTTGGCTTCACAGAAGCTGATTGCCTCGTAAATCATTGGTGTGTTTTCTATTGTCAGTTGGTTGTTTGGTTTGTATTTTTCTTTTTCGTGTCTGATCTTGTGGTTACTTTTAATATATTGTTATTAGACAATTCTTTGATTTCCTTAAAATTTAATTCTCAATAAAGCGTCTGCGGTATAATGTTCACGCCCTGTCTTTTATTCATCATCTTTGCTTCTAAAACTCCTACTGATTCTCCCTAATATTGCTTTTAAGCTTTAACACTATTTCGCTAATTGTATTTTCGTTCGTAATCAATATTCTTGAGTCGCCTTTTAATTTTGTTTTAATGAAAAACGTATGGCTGTCGCTTCAAGTGTTCCTTTAATGTCATCTAAAAGTTCAAGAGAGTCAATTAAACTTTGTAGTTTTTAAGCCTTTCCATTAAAATCATGAACAAGCCTTGCGGCTGAGCTCAGAAATTCAAGAGATGTTTGTGACAAATGGTTTCCTTGTTTTTCAATATTAATAAGTAGTTAATAAGTACTTTCTATGCAGGAATGCTATTATTTTATGTTTGTTCGTAACATATTCTAAGTTATTTCTAAATAGTAAGAAAGCATCATTAGCCTAAAGTTCCTATAGTGAATTGAATTTAGTATAGTCTGCTATAATATTAATTGAAATACTTTTGTTAAGGCATTTGTAAGACTTAGAAAAAATTTACATGGGGAGCGCTCAAATGTACATACGTATGTTTGTGTTTTTTGCTTTATTTATTTTTTTATATTAGATTAATTTTGCGAGGGCGAGTATCGCCAAAAAAATTACTTGTTCACGGCATTAGTGGACAAACTTCAAGAATATTTCTCACCGCCTCAGAACTCTTCCTATGAACGATACATTTATCGTATGATGACTCCATCAGACTGAGAAAGTTTCTCAGAGTTTGTATTAAGGTTAAGTTAACTCTTAGCTCTACACATGCTTCACACTGTATACAGACACACTAATACGAATGTAATATAGGTTAAGCGCAGTCGAACGCACGAAATAAAGATCACTTCTTCTGCAGCAACGAAAGTGAACGCGTGTTATTCTTTGTCTACAAAGTTAACAATTAATGTCAGATCTATGATATGTAGGATTGGTCATTATGCCACCAAAAGCAGGACCGCTTCTAAAAGACCGTTAACCGGATTTGGGAAACAAACATGGAATGCGCATTAGAGGTAGCAATTGAATGTCCGCTCAGTTCCTTCCGATATTCCTACGGCACACGGTCAAGAAAAAATGGATGGCAAACTGTTTTAAAGCGACAATCAGATATATCGATCGTATGCCGGGTGGGCAGAATTTCTGTAAAAATGGTTATCGTTCAGGTTCCTGATATAATTTAGAGAGTGAAGCGGATTGGGAAGGCTTCGGGAAAAGTGGGAACTGCCATTCTTAAAGTCGTTGAAGCCCCCATGTCTGTAACGGATATTTTTAAAGAGACAGTCACAGGTCCTAGCGTTTGGATTTGACCTTTAGTTTTGGTTTTTAAAGGAGACATTCGACTTTGTGTCGACATGAGTCAAACCAATAAGAGAAAATTATTCCCTTCCGACATTTGATTCCTTTATGACGAAACTAAAGGGGGCCAAGATCTTTTTCGAGGCTGTATTAAAAAGTCGCCTATCATCAACTTGAACTGGATGAATCAAATGTCTAATCTAAAGGTCTATTTTGATATATGAGAGTTATGTTCGGTGTGAACTCTGCTCCAGAAATATGTCAAAAGATGTTTGAGCAATTGTTGTCTCCATGCTCTAGGGCCCTTAATTATCTTGACGATGCCATAATATTCGGAAACAGCGAGAAAGAGCAGGATAATGCAGGGATAAAGAAGTATACAGATTTTTTTTTTGAAGGAACTATTTATAATATTTTTTTTTTTTAGATAAGAATCGCCGTGGATCCGGAGAAGGTTAGAGTTATCAATGAGTTCCGAGCACCGAGAAAAAGAAAAAGAACAAAGAGGAATATAGTTTTTTTTCAAAGACTAATGTCATGTTCGATTGAGGAAGAACCGAGGATGGGGAACAAAAGCACCGATATGGCTGGGGGCCACACGACTTGACGCAAAAACATTTTTGCCCGTATGGGTGCAAATCGCTTCTGAATCGCAACAAAATCGACCCGTTTTGAAGGCAAAGGGTCACTGACAACGTGAAGAGCAAGCGGTCGTGGTCAGAAAAGGCGGCCAAGCCTGGATTGACGGCCAGAAGGTTCTTCTGTGAGTTTGGCGGGATTGGCAGGGAATCATCCACTATGAGCCGTTCCCCTATGGGCAAACGCTCACCCCGGACCTGTACTGCCAACAACTGACCGCTTGAATGCAGCACTCATGCAGAAGAGGCCATCTTTGGATCAACAGAGGCCGAATTGTCTTCCATCAGGACAACGCCAGGCCACACACATCTTTGGTGACGCGCCAGAAGCCCGGGAGCCGGATGGGAGGTTCTTTTGCATCCACCGTATAGTCCGGATCTTACACCAAGTGATTACCACCTATTTCTGTCCATGGCGAACGAGCTTGGTAGTCGGAAGTCGGCCACAAGAGAGTCCTTGAAAATTGGCTCTCCGAGTTTTTTTGCCAAATAGGGAAGCGAGCTTCTATAAGAGGATTTAACGAAGTTGGCATCTCGTAGGGAACTCGTCATCGAACAAAACGGCGCATATATGACTTAAATCGCATTATTATAACCAATTTTATGAACAATTGAAAATTCAATAAAAATACTGCAAGACTTTTTGACAACCTTATATGTAAGGCAGGCAAGAGAATAGCAGATTCAGTGTCAAGGTTATGCAACACAAGCGGTGGTGGCCCTTTGATTGGAGCGGGGAAAAAATATTTTTCAAATTGTCTCCACCTCTGTCCCACTTGCCCTAACAATGAGGTTGTCAACAAGAGCGGAGAGGATAAAGATTTTGTCGAAGCTATATCCGGGCCTAACACAATACCCTGTGGGAAAATCTACATCAAATTATTACTACCCTCCCTTTAGGTTGGAAGAATCAGAGTCGAGGCAAGTGTTACTACCAGGGGATCGCATATAAGAGTTATGGACATTAAAAATCAAATGGCTCAAATAAGAGTCCTCAGACCCTTTTTGGAGGCACCCCATATCCGAAATTTGAGTGAGCAATCCAAAATCAGGATTCAAATTGAAAATAAAAAATTTATTTTGAATATCTTTCGGACCCAGGCGCTGCATTTTAGAAGTAGACTATATATTACATCTATGTTTCAATACCTTTTCCCATTGATACATCACATGTCCTTGAAGGATCAATATTATGGATACCAAAATTTTTTATTCATTCAGTGGTTCTCTTTTACACATATCGCTCAATTACTTTAAGTCTCATAACTCAAACACGTAAGAACGTTGGTAAGCCCAACTGTAATACTCTAAATAACCGTATAAGATTCGCCTACTAAGAATGTCATAACTCAAAAAATTGCTATTTTTGACTTAATGATGTAGAAATATTTGCTGTATAATTGTAAAATTTTCAAATTATATATCTTACACTTTCCATGTGAGATGAGAATATGTCGTTATATCATTTGTATTTCATATTAATGCAAGAGCATCATATCTCAGTTGTACTGCAGTCGTTATTGCACATACATACATACTTCCGCGGTCAGTTAAAACATATTTTTCAGTTTTATTTATAAGCATTTTAAATTTATAATATTTTATTAGACTCGAAACTAAAAGAACCATTTTTTGGGTTAAACATATTAAATACGTTTTCCTCAAAATGGATTATTTTGAGTTGTGCCAGTCTTGAAAGAAAAGAGGGATATGAGGTTTTTTCCCCAATCTCGAGGTAAAAAATAAAAATAATAATTGATATATTTATACCGGGAAACAAAAGCAGTCCCCAGAACAAGGCTGTGGAGCAGGGTTTGTCTTCTAAAAAATGTCATATGTCACATTAGGTGAGGCAACTTGTCCTCAAGATAAAAAAATACTAGTCCTAAAATCATATCTCAGTTGTTGCAGTCGTTATTGCACATACATACTTCCGCGGTCAGTTAAAACATATTTTTCAGTTTTATTTATAAGCATTTTAAATTTATAATATTTTATTAGACTCGAAACTAAAAAATAAAAAAATTTTGGGTTAAATCCATTAAACATTTATTTTTTTTTTAATAGGTTTTATTAAAGTAAGTAAGGTTTATTTTATAGTCTAAACTGAATAAATAATGCGATAAATCGATCTGAAATATTCATTGTCATTGCATTTTTGGTTTTCAGATACTTTTCACAAATGTTCTGTTAAGGAGGCAACTCGAACGAGAAATAGGACGGGATTTTAGATGGACTCTATGTAGCTATTTCTCAATTTACAACATTAAATATACGTGTATTATATTATTAATGGCAGTATAACCATATCAATCGACGCTATTATTTTTGAGTTGGGGCAGACATGCACGGTATCCCCAACTATTACTTAGACTATAACTAGTATTCCTGCAAAGTATTATCTAAATCTATCCATACGATTAAGAGATTTTTATATTTTTACAAACTAATTACATATACCGATAGGTCGTGCCTGCATGGCAGTATTGCCACATCAATCGACGCTATTATTTTTGAGTTGGGGCAGACATGCACGGTATCCCCAACTATTACTTAGACTATAACTAGTATTCCTGCAAAGTATTATCTAAATCTATCCATACGATTAAGAGATTTTTATATTTTTACAAACTAATTACATATACCGATAGGTCGTGCCTGCATGGCAGTATTGCCACATCAATCGACGCGTATTATTTTTGAGTTGGGGCAGACTTGCACGGTTTCCCCAACTATTGTTTTTAACTAGTATTCCTGCAAAGTATTATCTAAATCTATCCATACGATTAAGAGATTTTTATATTTTTACAAACTAATTACATATACCGATAGGTCGTGCCTGCATGGCAGTATTGCCACATCAATCGACGCTATTATTTTTGAGTTGGGGCAGACATGCACGGTATCCCCAACTATTACTTAGACTATAACTAGTATTCCTGCAAAGTATTATCTAAATCTATCCATACGATTAAGAGATTTTTTATATTTTTACAAACTAATTACATATACCGATAGGTCGTGCCTGCATGGCAGTATTGCCACATCAATCGACGCTATTATTTTTGAGTTGGGGCAGACATGCACGGTATCCCCAACTATTACTTAGACTATAACTAGTATTCCTGCAAAGTATTATCTAAATCTATCCATACGATTAAGAGATTTTTATATTTTTACATACTAACTACATTAATTTAAAAGGAATATATTTTTCCCTACATTATTATTCAGCCCTGGGTCATTTTCTCGACTATGTGGCAGCCTTGCCATCCTCCGTTATTTCTTATTACCAAAAACGCACACAAAAGAGAAGCACAAATCTCAAAAACAATAAAAAAATTTAATAAAACTTAATTATAAGTATTTATTGTTTGTGCGTGGAACTGCCATAATTGGAGCACGATGATGGGTAAGTAATACTACTCCATAAAATAATGGATTTTATTAATTCATTGTTGTTTCAGCTAGAGAAGCGGTCTCATGGGATGCTGCCAAAACAAAATCAACAAAAGCAACAGCAACAAAACTTGGAAATGAAGCGAAGGAGCATGCCTATAAAAGGTAAGTACACATGTTTTAAATTTATAATCTTAGCAAACCCACTCCTGGACTTGAGCAAGCGCACTCTCTTTTGGATCTGGAATTTCACCGTCTGGGTCTATTGGTATTGGCTGTCTCCCCCATCTGCAAGTGTCAAACCGAACCGAACCGCTTATTATACCCTTGCAAAGGGTATTATAATTTTGCCCAGAAGTTTTCAATATTCATTTGCGACCCTATAAAGTATTTATGTTCATGATCAGGGCGACAAGCTGAGTCGGTTGAGCTTGGTCCGTCCGTCTGTCTGTTTCTACACAAACTAGTCTGTTTTAAAGCTTTCGAGCAGTAACTTTGCACAGAGTCTTCTTTTTACTGCATACTGCTAGCATGTAGGAACCTACCGGATCGGATGACTATATCTTATAGCTATCTTATTGCTGCGATATCCGTTGTGAAGGAGGTTTTAGTGAGAAAAACATTTTTTTATTTAATGTTAACAACTTTAAACTCAGCGTTTATTAATATTTTATGCTTTCAAACAGATAATCAACTTTTGGTGGAAATCGGGTTACTATATCCTTCAGCTGTCATTGGAACCATCGGTCTAAAAATGTGTTTTTACTTAAAAAAATGTTTGATTTGGATGCTAGCGTTCTTAAACTCTGATGATATGGGCCATTTGCAAGGGTATAAAAACTTCGGCACACACGAAGTTAGCTTGGCCTTCTCGTTTGGTCCTAAAACGCTGAACCGAACCAAAAACCAAAAAAAGTGGTTTGGTTCGGTTCACTTGAAGTAGTTATTGCGAATAGTGAGCAAAAACTCAGCAATTATAAATAAAGTAGACGAAAAAGCAAGAATTGTAAAAAAAATCCAAAAACCCCAACCTTCTTATAACATATAAATTGGAATAAGTCTGGATTATCCGTTGGGGGTCAATTTCCCTAATATTCAAACGTTTATTTTTTATTACTTTTCATCTCTAATTGAGATTGTCTTGAAATAGAAAATAAATACGATATTAATTTAAAGGTTTAAAATTTAAATTTCCTGCTAGTGATTTTTTCTCTGACTGGCAGGTATGCAAAATTACGGTTGGAGGAAAAATGGACGACATAGCTTAGTATTTGTCAACGAAAGACAGATATTTTAAAATATTGGAATATTTATCAGGAAAATCTAAATAACAATAATAAAAATAAATAGCTCGAATATTTTGAGAAGTTCAAGGCACACAAGTGACAGTAGAACAATAATTTTTTACATTGAAATTTGTTTTAGTAGACTTAAGACCGATGAAAATATACAAGAAGATTTCTTAAGTCATCACTAAATTTACATAATTTTAAATTGATTTAAGTTTATTTTAAATCTATATTATTCACTTCTGTTTTAAAACCCACATATACATGTATAATGAAACTTATCAATTGGAAAGTCTTCGTGAGATGACACAGTTTCAAAGATTTCGTTATATAATCAAAGCTAATTAATAGATATACAATTTAAATGATCGAAAAAAGGTATTATTTTGGTTTTTATTCAAAATTTAACAGATTAGTAAGAACCATTTTTAAAATTTAAAATTTTTTGATCAGAATTTGTTAATATTTGTCTACAAAAGCTGTTTGTTAGTGAAAATTTAACAAAATGTTTTTGAAGCCCCTCTTACGTACAAAAGTACGCGAAAATACCTTTGGCCATATACTGGTACACTAAAAGCTGTGGGAAAAATTGTATTTAGTGACAATATTACTTAGAATGGATAGTTGTCTACTTATTTCATTTGTTTAAAATTAGGGAACGATTTTGCATTATTTTCTTTCCAAATACAATCTGCAGATTGCATTTAAACTTTTTATTACTCAAAAGTAGTTAGTTAGTTATAATGTTCGCATTTTATTTCAGGCACGCCGTTGTAGGACTACTTCAGGTTATAACGGAAGCCATATATAACCGAAAAATTGAAACTTCAGGGGAGCTGTCTGAAAATGACTATTCAATTATTTTTGAGTTAGTCAATAAAAATTTAGAATTAAAAAACAGTGGATTGTTTCAAGTGAACATTGGGTCACAAAAGTGGCGCAAAAAAGTTCGCAAGAGTTACAAAAAAGCAATACAAAATTTAGATTTAAAATGTATTGACACCACTGCAATAATTGATGAGGAACCACCAAATCATGCGGTTAACTCAAACGTTCCAAAGCATGAAGTCGAATTACAAGAAATTATTGACCCTAATCTTTCATCTGAAGCCATCGACGAAAGTCTGATTGAATCCACTTTAAAGTGCTATCGAAAGACTTGTAGAGATGCAAATCAGAGCCTAAACATTGATGTTCAAATGGTTGAGAATCAATCACTCATTCGTAATTCGCAAGTGAGCTATCATCATTATTTGACAGAATTAAATATAAATGATTTTGCAAATACACTTGAAAAATGTTTGCGAAAGTTTACTCAAAAAAAAAGTATTGAGCACATAATTAGAGAACAATATTTCTCAATAAATAATGCTTGTGCTGTTTACTTTAAATCAATTCGAATTAATAAATCATCATTCGTTGCATATGGATACTGCAAAGATCCATCTTGCAATTATTTTAAATTTGTTGGTTCATTTGATGGTACAGTCAGAATTTACTCAAGCAGTCCAACACTGACGCATACCATAAATTTAACGAAAAACATGCAGTGCAGAGGTATAAATCGTTTTATCGCAAAGAGCGATATACGAGGTAACACAGCATTTCAATTCAAAAAAAAACTTATTAATAAAATGAATATGAAACGAGCTTTGGTAGGAAATGATCAAATGGTGCATAAGAATTTGTCGTACTATCGGAATTTCATATCAGAGGAAAACGCTAAAAAAGATCTTGACAAAGATGCGTTCAAAGATTGCTATGATATGAAATGTACGGAATATTCTGATTATATCTATCAATTGTCAACCAAGCTCGAAGTACTTTTGTGGAACATTGACCACTTAAAGCTGTTCTGTAATAAACTTAAGAATCACACCTTGCATATGGATGCCACAGGAAATATTGTGCAACCATTAAAAATGGTAAAGAAAAGAATTTTTCTTTATTCATTAGTTGCACATATCCCTGAGGATGAAATTACATATCCTGTTGCTCATGCGATTCTGTCGAACCATGGAACCTATGACATTGGTCGTTTCTTATGTGAACTCAATAGGTTCTGTGAAAAAAGTAAAATTAAGTTACCCCTGTGCAAACGAGTCATTACTGATGTAAGCTTTGCAATGATTGGGGCAATTTTACAAGAATTTTCTAATTTGAACGTTCTTAAATATAATGAAATGTGTTTCAAGTTTCTCTATGGGAAGAACAATGCGTTTCCAAAAGTTTGCGTTCAATTTTGCACAAGCCATTATTGCAAAATCATGTGTCGCGATATCGACAATAAAGTTGGCTTAACCAATATTGATTTAAGAACTTTTTTAAGAAATGCTCTCGGCTTGGCTTATAACATATGTCAAATCGAGGATTTGGAGGAGTGGTTTAAGAATCTTGTAACGATTCTTTTATCCCCCAGTGTCGATGAAATGGTTATCAATGCCTTTTCGTTCTTCACTAACCAACAGCCTTCTCAGGTCAAAATACTTGAAAAAGATTATTTTCCAGAAGTTGAGGATGAGTTTGGTGATTTAACATTACACACCATTCAAAACAAGAGCTTATTTCGGATTAGGTTTAGCACTTTTGCAGAGGAAATTGAAAAAAAAAATAGCCATGCAAAAAGGCAATGACCAAAAAAATGATTATTTTTGTCCCGAAATGATGAAAATTCTTTTGGAAAAGTACATGGTATACGCTCCATTTTGGACTAATATTATCGGAATTTTTATTGATGAGTCCAATAAAAGACCAAGCAATGGGCCAATAGAGTCGTTTTTTAAGACACTAAAACATAGTGTCATAAAATCACCTCATGGACTTAAGCTTGGAAGATTCATTCGAGAAATGAATGACCTTTCCAAATCTGCAGTGCGACAAGTTCAACTAGCACATCCAGAATACATGCGATCCCCTCTTAGGGATGGCCAAATAATAAAAGCCAAACCTAAAAAAAGAGCCGCAACATGTAAAAATTATTTAGGTGATTTGTCTGATAAAAGAAAACTGTCAAAACATCAAGAAAATTGGCAGAAAAAAGGCAAAAAGAAACTTAAAGTTGGACTTTTTAAACGTGATTTCTCTGGACCGATTAAAGTCCAAAAGACACGCGATTCATATCTATCAGATGATAATGTTTTGAACCCAAATTTGTCTTTGGAATTGTCCATTGTATCTGAGAATGTGAATCCCAAATTAGATTGCTCAGTTCAACTCGATCATTCCTATTCTTGCAATGTGCAAAAATTTAAAATGGAAGAAAATTTTAAGACTTGTCTTCTTAGTAATTCAAAATTGATGAATTGCGTTACGAAGAATGTTCATTTTTACATTTTAAAATGTAAAACTCTTTTCGAGTATGTTCATGGCCCAAATTTTAATCGTTTCTTATTGCATATAGAACTCGATGACTTAGCAACGCTGCAAGGGCGGGAGTGGCTGTCAAACTTTATAGTGGACGCAGCTTTGACTGCTCTTCTATTTGATCATGATGACCCATCACTGGAAAGTCTTCCCTGTCAGCTCGACCAATATTGTTTGGGGAATGAAAATTTGATTAAAAATGCTTTAGAAAGTACTTCAAGTATTTTAATCGTTCCTCACTGCTACAAAAACCACTATTATATTTTATTTATAGACAAAATAAAAGTAGAATTTGTATTTCTAGATCCATTTGGTCAGTCTGATGGTGCCAAAATGTTCATAAAGTATTATAAGGAACTGTTGGACCGCATTAGTAATTTGAATTATAAATGCGTGTACAAAAATCACGACCAGCAAAAGGATAAATATAATTGTGGTATTTTTATTTTGCAGTTTGCAAAATGCTTCATTAATAACATGCCTCTCACTAATTTGCAATCAGCTCATTTGTTCAGAAGAGGCATGTTTGAAAAACTAGTTAATTATGGTGATTCAATGTTGGACATATGCCTGCACTGCTGCAAATGGATAGGTGACCAGATCAGATTGCTTTGCAATAAGTGTGGTCGATCTATTTGCATTCAATGCACTAGCACTATATACACAATTGTTGATAATAACCTAACCTGTAAACTTTGCGATGCAAGTTTAAAATAAATTACAATATTAAAATTTTAACTGAGCAAAGCATAAAATCCGCATGTGCACAGACCATATGGTAAATAAAGCTATGTTAAGCTTGTTCATGAGCCACACTTGCGTCACTGATGGTTGTCTATATTGGAAACATTTCAAGTGAGACCGCAACTGACAACAACTGTGCTGCCAGCAGCCGGACACTGTCATTTTGCTGGCTCCTTGATTATGTATCCTTGAAACTTCTTTCAACGATACAGTAGGCCAGCAGAGCTTCAAAGCAACAAACCAACATGGAATGTCCACTATGGATTTAATGCGTCTGCCAAGTTGTACGTGGAATAGGCCTATTGGGGAAACCACTTTAAAAAAAACGCGCCATGAACTCTACCTCAATGGTGGTGTGGAAAGAGTTCCCATTAAATTATAAAATAAAATAAATCAAAATGTTGCTTTACACGAGTGTTAATTATTTTCTTGAGTCTAATATAAAAAACTAGCAAATTACCCGACGCGCTTCGCTGCGCCCTCAACAGTATAGAACCAAACAATATTGTAAAATGTAAAAAAATTGACTATACAGCTCCTCAAACGGGGCCAAGCCAAGCTTCTCACAAATAATATTAGATATATTAATACCCCGTAGAACCCAGAAATCGAACTTTGCTGATGCGTTTTCCCTCCAACTCCCACCCCCATCCCTCCCACTTCCCACCCCCATCCCTCCCACCCCCCCCCACCACCCACTTCCCGCCCACATTTCACCCACATCTCATCCACTTCTTAACTACTTCACACCCACTTCCCACTCATCGCACATCCCTCCCACATTTTATCACTACATTCCTATTTTCAAGTCAATCGGATGAAATTTCCAAAATCGGGAAAACATGTGTCCAATTATTTGGCGTACTATGCTTGCAAACCAAGTTTCAAGTCATTAGGATGAAAAATAACATTTTTCCCATACAAACTTTTCCGACGCTTTTCCGACTTTTCCGGGTGGAATTTTCTAAAACCCCGTCCTAGTACGCACTTTCACCACTAACAGAAACTTCTGTCCAAATATCAGCTTTCTACCTCTTACCGTTTAGGCTGTGCGATGATTGCCAATCAGTCAGTGAATCAGTCAGGACACTCTGTTTTATATTTATAGAGGAAAGCTAAATTCGGCTCGACCGAAGTTTATATACCCTTGGAGCATGATATACAGTGGTGGACAAAAGTATTTTGACTAAAAAAAATTCATAAATAATCCATTGTATCTTTTAAACAAAAAATTCTAAAATTTTGAAATTTGTATCGAATACTGGTATAAAAGTAAGCTTTCAATAAAACATAAGTAGTACACAATCAGTTGCATAGGTAAGAAAATATAAATCCAAATGTGCAAATGGGAGTGGACATAAGTATTTTGACAAGAATTTAAAATTAATTTATTCGCAGCTTAGAACCTAATATGGTAAAAAATTGATTGGTTCTTGACAAGTTTTTCACGCTAAACCAGTATCTCGATTTAGAAATTCTATATCTCTGATGGATCAATTGTAAAATGGACATAAGAATGCAAAAAATGGCTTTTTTTCCAAGGACCCTATGTCCTAGAAACAGGTTATATATAAAAAATTTAAATATGTCAAGTTATAGTACTCAGTTTTATCTGTAAATTGTAGTTTTTACTTTATTAATTTCATAAGATATAAGTTTGTGATCGATCTGCAAAATATGGCCGATTTGCATGCAAATTTAAATTTTAATACTGAGCTACTGATTTGCGGCACCAGCAGCAGCTCCATCAGCACCACCTCCAGCACCACCTCCAGCACCACCAACAGCACCACCAACAGCACCATCAACGGCTCCTCCAGCGCCAGCTCCACCAGATTTGCTCCCTCTGGCTGCAATAGCTCTAGCTGCTGCTCTAGCTCTAGCTGCTGCTCTAGCTCTAGCTGCGCTTACAGATCTCGCAGCAGCTCTAGCCCGAGCAGCAGCTCCAGCTCTAGCAGCTCCAGGGCCAACCGCATCAGCTCCTCCACCAGCAACAGCACCAGATCCACCAGCAACAGCACCAGATCCACCAGCAACAGCTTCACCCGCACCAGATCCACCACCAGCAGGAGCACCAACAACAACAGCTCCACCACCAGCAACAGCACCAGATCCACCAGCAACAGCACCAGACCCACCAGCAACAGCTTCACCAGCACCAGAGCCACCACCAGCAGGAGCACCAACAGCTCCACCACCAGCAACAGCTCCAACAGCACCAGAAACTGCTCCACCAGATCCAGCTCTAGCAGCAGCAGCTCCACCTCCGCGACGCCTGTTTCGGCGTCTATTTGGAGGCACCGCTCTGGGCTGCTGCTCCTGCTCCTCTTCATTTTGTCCTCTTGCCCCAATAAAAAAGTTGAGGACAACCGACTAGAAAAAAAAATTTTTATTTTAATTACATACATACATATATATGTATATATGATCACGGGCCGAATTCTCTTCTAACAAATAGCTCTCTGTTATTTGTGAGTTTATGTGACAGATAGCTATATGTAGGAGATGTGGAATCGACCGTAAGTGTTGAATTACTTACCGACTTTTTAATTGTAATTTTTTGGCTCATATTTATTGCCTTTGCTTTTTTGTCTTTTTTTTTTTTTGTGTGCGTTTTCGTAATAACGGAGGATGGCAAGGCTGCCACATAGTCGAGAAAATGACCCAGGGCTGAATAATAATGTAGGGAAAAATATATTCCTTTTAAATTAATGTAGTTAGTATGTAAAAATATAAAAATCTCTTAATCGTATGGATAGATTTAGATAATACTTTGCAGGAATACTAGTTATAGTCTAAGTAATAGTTGGGGATACCGTGCATGTCTGCCCCAACTCAAAAATAATAGCGTCGATTGATATGGTCATACTGCCACGCAGGCACGACCTATCGGTATATGTAGTTAATATGTAAAAATATTAATTGCCCAAAATCGTATGGATAGATTTTGATAAAACTTGGCAGGAATATGGATAAATGTCCTATTTATCTCTGGGGATATCGTGCATGTCGGCCCCAACTCGCTTAGTCAGCCGAATAATTAATTAAAGATAGCACCGATGCCTTGTATGGTCCTACTGCATTTTGGCCACTAGTTCCCCTGGCTGGTTCCGGGGCGGAACCAGCGCACTGCCCTTATCAGTTCTGAGTTCAAGCCAAAGTGAGTCAATTAAAAAGCGAATTACTCATAAACGTATGGATAGATATTGATCAGCTTAACAGGATACACCCTTGAATATGCGTCCTTTAAGCTAATATACCGTGCATGTTGGCCCCAACTCTTATATTGGAGCAATTACGAATCTTATGACAACATGATTTTTTTGCGCCAATTTGTATGGGAAAAATTTAAGGTTGGTTCACTGATAAGCGAATATCTCAAAAACGTATGGATAGATATTAAACAGCTTTTCAGTAAACATACTTGAATATGTGTCCTTTAAGCTGATATACCGTGCATGTTGGCCCCAACTCTGTGAGCGGAGATATGAACGAAAATGTGTGGAGGCGATTTTTCAACTTCATTTATTTAACACCCCAAATGCATAGATTACCCCACAGGTTAAATAAATCAATAGATTATGCAATTCTTAACAAAATTGCATTTACAGATTCCAAATTAGTCTAATAGTTAAGGAATAATTTAAAAACAAAAATATGCTTTAGTGTTCCATATTCCACTGTTCCAATTCGACGCTAAATATCCGACGCTATTTTGACGGACGCCTGTTAATCATTTGTATTTACTGATTGTGAAACTTATAATTTAAAAATCAAACCAAATACAACGCTCTGGGCAATGTGACCATATTACATGCATACATCTTACAATCTGGTCACACTGTCACAAAACAAAATAATTGTCACTTTTTATACCCGTTACTCGTTGAGTAAAAAGGGTATACTAAAGTCGTGCAAATGTATGTAACAGGCAGAAGGAATCATTTCCGACCATATAAAGTATATATTCTTGATCAGCATCAACAGCCGAGTTGATTTAGCCTTGTCCGTCTGTCCGTCCGTCCGTCCGTCTGTCCGTCCGTCTGTATGAACACCTAGATCTCAGAGATGGTAAGAGATAGAGGTTTGACATGTATGGGACAAATGCTTCTTTTATCTGCACGCAGATCAAGTTTGTTTCAAATTTTGGCCACGCCCCCTCCCGCCCCCGCAATTTGGAAAAAACGTTATATCTCCTACAGTTTTAAAGATGACGATTCGACCTTCTAGAGATAGTTAGTAATTAGCAAAATGAATCGTTTTGCCGAAGAAATGATAAAGATCGGATGAACGGTTCTCAAGTTATGAGCAAAAAAGTGAACCAAGCCCCCTCTACAACCCCTCCCACCAACAAAAAAAAAAATTTTCGAATGGGCACACTAAGGAACGCAGGAACA